>JAOTAY010020109.1:0-13419 GCA_025629805.1 Erythroxylum baracoense
AAATAGTTACACCTTAAGAGAGGGTAATTAGTACATTTGGAAATCTAGGGTGAGACACAATTCAATCAATAAAATAGGAGGGAGACAAAATAAGGAAAAAGTAATCTCTAGCTTGTAGATTCTTGAATTCAGATTTTCTGCAATTGCGGTATTGTTCATTGTTTATATTAGTCTTTTAATTTTAATTTTCCAGATTATTTTCATTTCATAATTTAGTTTCTTAAATAAAGTTATGTTTAAATTAAACGGTGTCTAGGTATCAATCCCTGTAGGATCGATATCCACTCTTTTTACAACGAATCACGACCCGTTCATTTGCAGTTTTTGAGCGTAAAATAAGTAAATAGGTTTTACCATCAACAAACATATGTTAGAACAAGGAATGAAGATACTTGCAGAAAAGAAACTACTTCCAGGTCTCACAAAGGTATCACTACTCTTTTGCGAGCATTGCATTATGAATAAGCAGCATCGATTGAAGTTCAACACATCAAAGTTCAAAAGCAAAGAAATTCTAGAATTGATTTACCATGATGTATGGCAAGCACCAGTTATGTCCCTAAGAGGGCAAATTTCTTTGTATTATTCATTGATGATTATTCGAGGAGATGTTGGGTGTTTCCTATCAAGAGAAAGACAAATGTGTTTTCAACTTTCAAATTTTACAAAACACGGGTGGAACTCGAATATGGTAAGAAGATCAAGTGTTTGCAGTTAGATAATAGAGGAGAATATACTGGTAAAGAATTTGATGAATTCTGCAAGCAAGAAGGCATCAAAAGGTAGTTCACGACGGTATACACTCCTCAACAAAATGGAGTAGTAGAGCTGATGAATAGAACTCTGTTGGAAAGAACAAGAGCGATATTGAGAACTGCAAGCTTAAATAAGAAATTTTAGGCATAAGCAGTCAATATTGCCTGTTATGTGGTGAATCGAGCTCTATCAACTGCAATTGAGTTGAAGACACGATGGAGATGTGGATTGGTAAACGAGTGGATTAATCCAACCTCCATATATTTGAAAGTCCTGCCTATGTGATGTTCAATGTCTAAGAAACTACGAAGTTGGATCCAAAATTTAGAAGATGTGTTTTCTTGGGATATGCTGAAGGAGTAAAGGGGTATCGTCTGTGAGATCCCACTGTCCACACGATTGTTATCAACAGGATGTTATCTTCATAGAAGATAAGGATCAAGAGCAAGTAGAAAATGTTGACACTGTACAACAGAATCAAGAAACTACAGCAGTACAAGTGGATAGGGAAGTTAATCAAAATGTTTCTTCTGAAGCAGCACCAGAGCACGAAGAGCAAGAACCAGTTGAATATGATGTTTCAGATACTCGAAAAACAACTCGCATAAGAAGAGCACCGAGCTGGCACTTAGATTATATTATGGAGAGCAATATTACATATTGTCTTTTAACTGAGGACAGAGAGCCATCAACTTTTCAAGAAGTAATGAATAGTTCAAATATATCTCAGTGGATGGTAGCAATGCAGGAAGAAATTGAAGGTCTGCATAAGAATAAGACATAGGAGGTAGTATCACTACCATAAGGAAGAAAGCCCATTGGCAATAAATGGGTTTACAAGATCAAGCGGAGTGGTGACGATCAAATGGAGTGATATTGCGCTAGATTGATGGTAAAAGGATATGCTCAGAAAGAAGGTATTGATTTTAACAAAATATTTTCTCTTGTGGTTAGACTCACTACAATTCGAGTAGTCCTGACAATGTGTGCTACATTTGGCTTGCATCTTGAGCAGTTAGATGTGAAAACTACATTTCTTCATGGAGATCTTGTAGAAGAAATTTATTTGCTCCAGCTAGAAGGTTTCGAAGAAAAAGGGAAAAAGAACTTGGTTTGCAAGTTAAACAAATATCCGTATGGTTTAAAGCAGGTGCCGAGGTGTTAGTATAAGAGATTTGATTCCTTCATCATGAGCCTTGAATACAACATACTGAATGCAGACCCTTGTGCATATTTTAAGAGGTTTGAGAAAGATGATTTTATAATCTTGTTGTTGTATATAGACGACATGTTGACAATAATCGTTTCAAAGAATTAAAGGCACAGCTTGCTAGGGAATTTGAAATGAAGGATTTGGGACCAAAAAACAAGATTCTAGCAATGTAAATTCGTAGAGACAGAAATAAGAGGAAGATTTTGCTTTCTTAGAAAAATTATCTGAAGAAGATCTTGCAGTGATTTATTATGCAAGATTGTAAGTCAATTTATACCCCTCTTCTTGTTAATTTCAAGTTATCCTCAGGTATGAGTCCTAGCAATAAAGAAGAGATGATGGAGATATCTCGAGTACCGTATGCATCAGTAGTGGGAAGCTTAATATTCTCTATGATTTGTGCAAGACTAGACATTGCACATGCAGTGGGAGTGGTTAGTCAATGCATGGTGAATCCTAGTCGAGAGCATTGAAATACTATTTGTTAAGAGGATTCTCAGATATATCAAAGGAACCTCAGATGTTGCATTATATTATGGAAGATCAGATTTTATTATTAAACGATATCTTGACGCTGATTATATAGGTGATCTTGATAAAAGTAAATCTACTACATGATATGTGTTTACACTAGCTAAAGGAGTTATGAGCTGGGTTTCAAAACTGCAGTCAGTTGTGGCTACATCAACAACAGAAGCAGAATATGTATCAGCTACACAAGCCAGTAAAGAAGCAGTGTGGTTGAAGATGTTGTTGGAAGAACTTGGGTATAAACAAGAAAATATTACTTTATTTTGTGATAACCAAAGCGCTTTTCATCTTGTAAGGAATCTAGCATTGCATTCAAAGACAAAACACATTCGAGTTCAATACCACTTCGTTCGTGAGAAAGTGGAAGAAGAAATGGTGGGTATTTAGAAAATTCATACCATGAATAACCTCGCAGATTTTATGACAAAAGCAATCAATACTGACAAGTTTATGTGGTGTCAATCCTCGTGTAGCCTGACAAAGACGTAAGCAACATGAAGTAGCAAGGTAGAAAAAATGGCGTGAAGATATGATTGATTATCAATCAAATTTTCAAGTGAGAGAATTGTCAATAACTACAGCTGGTAGGCACCAAATTCGGTGCCTACCAAAGTGGAAGTCAATTATGGTAGGCATTTCGGTGCCTACCATGCTTGGCCATATCTTCATTCTCTTGCCTATAAATAGGCAGGAGATAAACAAAGAGAGATATATGGGCAGAGCATAACAGAGAGACGTTAGGTGAGAGAGAAAAAAGAGATAGAGAGAGACAAAAATATTACGTGTATTTTTGTGGGTGTAGTTTATTCTTGTAATTCTCGAATTTTTTCAGTAGTAAAATTTTTTTATCCTTGTTCCTGGTTTTTACCTTTATTTAAAGTTTTTTCACGTAAAATCTGCATGTTCATTACTATTTCTTCAGCCCTATTTAACTGTGAACTTGTTCTAATCTGGTCGATTTTTATAACAAATAATCATGATATTAATATACAAAATGACATTCTTTTGTATGCAAAAGAAGTTTAGGTTTCAGATTGGATTTAGGTTATGAAGTTATAACTCGAGTCTGACTTGAAGCTTGAGAAAAAAAGAGAGAGCCCAAGTCTAATTTGAAGCGATCTCAATTCAAAAATCAATTTTTAAAAAAAATGTTCAAATCAACTTAAATCGAATGTGTTGATTTCAGACTGAGGGTCGAAATTAATCTTTTTTGTTATTCTTAATGTACGTAAATCCCGTGCCTAGGTTACATAGGGTTTGGGGAAGTAGTTACTTAGAGCTGGTTCCTGGAAAGCTTGGAATAAATAAATCAGGATAAGATTATTGGAACAGGTAACGCCTAATGGCTATGGCCATTGAAGCAGGCTCGTGCATGAACCCCAAGCCAATGAAGTACATTCTATAAGCTAGATGTGATTCTTTGTGCCATTTGCCTAATTTTTATCCCGAGACAAATTTGTGGATAATATCTTCTGACACGGGATAGGAATTAGGCAAATGGCACAGATGATCTCATCCCTCTGCAAGCCTCGGGTGGTAAGACTAAGCGAGTAAAGGTTCAGCTCAAGGAGGTTGAGAATGACATCTATGAGATCCCGAATTGCCTGCTACATAGCTCATCGGATAATTCAACACTTCTAGGCTACGCCATGATGCCAACTAGGAGCGCTTAGTGTACTTGGGCAGAGTAGGATCTTACGAAAATGCTGATCGCATAACAGAATTTATTAATAAGAATTAATATCGAGTTAAATTTGACTTGCAATAAAAAGTTTTATGTATTAAATATCGAAAAATGAAATTCAAATTAGTTTTAACAATTTTATTAAAATTGCGGCTTCATAAAATTTTTTAGTATTAAATAAACTGACACCACAAGTCTAAACTTTTAACTTCATTTACAGCCTAATTAATCACATTTTAGGCAATTAAAAGTATGTTAATGCAGAAATTTTATTCTATTCTAACCCTGTTTTTGTCCTAATACGACGTCGTTTTATATACATTTAGATATAAAATGACGTCATATTTAAGCGGAAATAAGATTGGAACAAAATAATTGAAAGAAAAGATCTTTAACCTACTTGTATATGCTAAAAGTGTAAAACAGTGATCATCATCATCGTCTTATAAATGTATTCACACAGATTTAAGATAGGTCCACATGTAAATCAACCTTGTTCGTAAGCATGAAGGGACAAATCCACTAATTTTCTTACATTTGAATGCTTCTTAACTTATTCTACGAGCGTCTCACTGTTGGGAGGGGGATACACTAGGTATATATATGCCAGTGCATTGCATATATTAAATGGGAGATATCATTGTATAGGAAGGTTAAGTTCAGACTCCAATCCAATTTCACAGGTGAGGTAAGTTTTTGAAAAGCTGCTCGACCAATATTTAAAATTGATTTCAATTTTCTATTTTAGTTTTTGCATTTAATAAATTTTTAGTTTTTAATTTTCTTAATTTATAAAGTTTATAAAATTATTTTAGTTTTAGTCTTATTATTAATTAAATAAATATCATATAGTTATTAATGTTAATTACTAATAAAATTTTGGAAATTATAATTAAACTATTTTATAATAAATATCTCAATTTACTGTAAAAATTATTTTAAAATATGTATTCTAAAATTTTAAAACTTAAAAAATCTAAAAATTGATTATTCAATGATTAAAATGCTTTCTAAAGATAAATAAGTTATAACTAAAAAAATTATTTACAACAAATATATATTTTAATAAGAAACTTGTTTTTTCTGATTTTAAATTGATAAAACATATGCACGTGATTTTATGTAAATATGGCAGGTGAGGACTTTGTTGAAAAGAAGAGATGATATTTTCTATAATCTAGCATAAATAAAAACTATTAGGTAGATAATAGATAACCCTTAATGACAATATACTTGCAATCTTGCGGCCATAAATATTGTAGGAACACCTTTTATATTCTTAAAAGTATAAATTCTATAGTCCTATGTTAATTTTTCTCATAGAAGCTCTAGTATGTAAGTTGTTTATGGATGAGAATATGCAATTGACTAAAAGATATTTTTCGCCTTGAATTATTCTTGAAAGCTTTACAATCTTATAGACTTTAATGTCTTTTGTTAGAAACTATTATTAAAATTATTACTAATGCAGATGTTGATAAATTTTAAATTTTATTATAGTAGGGTATTGGAAAGAGATGATAATAATAAATTTGTTAGGGGCAATATCAAAAGGAAGAAGGATATGAGGGCTGATGAACATATTACTACTAAATTGAGTATCAAAAGATAAAGCATATAGAGTTATATATATGTTTTATAAATATCCTGAATAGTCGATAAGATGCTTGAAAGAGTTGAGCTTACATTATAGTAAGGGCATATTATTGATGTTTTACTGTGTGCTAGAATTAAACAATCATAATGTTGAAATTTATTATGAGCATGTTATGGTAATCATACAACAAATGGTTAAGAATATGATTCTGATATTGGCAATGAAGAGGGGTTATTCCAAGTCCAGTTGGAACAAGATGATGGAGATTTTGTTGTTATAGGGATAAGTGAATCTTAAAATGACATAGGATGATGAAATTTATGCAATTATTGATGAAGAATATGCTATTACAATAGTAAATGAGAAGGAAGATGGGAAGAAGGTACGCAGTGGGTTTGAATGTGATGATGTAATGGATAAGGTTGGAATTAGTGAGAAATGTAATAATAAAAATGGAACTCACTAAAAAATTCACAAAGAGAAGTTAAGGAGCTCACATAGTTGGTGTAGTGCATATAAAGTTAGTGATGCTGAAGTTCAATTATCAATTCATAGTGATGATAGTGGGTGTGAGGCATCATTCACAAGAAAGAAATATAATGCTTTTAATCCAAAAGTGGATATAAAAGATTTTCAATTTGAAATTGACATAAATTCTAAGACAAGGTTTAGTTTAGGGAAGCAATCAGAAATTATACAATAATAAATGAATATGATGTTTAAATGGTAAGATCTAGTGTGAGAATGGAGGCTATTTGTGAGCCATAATGTCCTTTTAGGGTTCATGTTAGTTAGATTAAAAATGAAAGAAAACCATTTTAGTGAAGATATTAGAAAACAAACATAATTGCAAGAAAGTGCAAAGAAATAAGCATGCTAATAATAAGTAGTAATGAAATGAATTCTTATACAAGTTTATGAAGAACTCAAATTGACCAATTAGTTAGAAAAGTACATTACAAGTGACTAAATAACAATGTTATAGGATTAAATAGGAAGCTATTGTGATGTTATGAGAATCAATAGAAGGTCATTATGCCAAACTATGGTCCTATATACAAGAATTGCAAAGGGCTAACAACTATCCAAACTGAACTTAATGAAAAGCTTGGATACCAAATATTTAATAGGTTTTATGTGGGATATAGTGAATTGAAGTATAGTGTCTTTAGTTGTAGGAAAATAATTGGGCTAGAATGATGTTTTTTGAAGACATGTCTTGGAGGTTCATTGTTAGTTGTAGTTAGGTGTGATGGAAACAGTCTAATCTACCATATATGATGGGCTATAGTTGAGGACAAGAATTACCAATCTTTGCATTAGTTTTCAAAATCTTCTTAGTGAAGATATAAAAATAAGTGGTGTTGTATGGACTTTTGTAAGCAATCAATAAAAGGTGAACATTCAAATATTTATATTGTTTAATTCTACACATTTTTTAATTATTCTACTTACATTATATTATTTTGGCCATTTTTCTTTTAGTTATCAAGGTATAATGAATGCATTAAAGAATCTCTTCTAAGAAGTTGAGCATAGAAAATGTGCCTGAAATGTTTATGCAAATTGATATAAATTGCATAAAGGTCACATATATAAGGGTTTATTTTGATAAGTGGTGAATTATATAACAAAAATGGAATTTGATGACATAACAAAGCAGTTGAAGAATATATCAAAGAAGGCATATGATGACATCAAAGTGAGGGATCCCAAGACTTTTATGAAGTCATTTACGAGCACAAGACTAAAGTTTGAAATTGTTCACAACAACATATAAGAGATATTTAATGGATTCATTTGCAAAGTTTGATAAAAAATCTCGATCAATAAACTGGAGGATATTTAAGTTACTTTAATGACTCAAATTTATGGAAAAAAGGATATGATGATTAAATCAACCTATGATATATGTACAAGGGTGAGGAAGAAGATAGAGAATGATTAATAGGAAGCAATGCATTGTATCATTAAGATAAACAAAAGTTTGAATTTCAAAGTCACATATTTTGCTGATGAGTTCATTATTGATTTATAAGCAAGAATATGCCAATGTAGAATTTAGGATATAATGGTGATCATATGTAAGCATGTATTTGCCTTTATATCATATTATAAGTAGGATATCAATGTTTATGTGAGCCAATATTGTAAGTATGAATGTTATTTGAAAGCTATTAGTATGCTATAGAATCTATTAGTGGTCTAAAATCCAAGATTTTAGATGAAGATTGAAAATTTGTAGTCCATATTACCACCTTTGACAAGGCAGATGCTTGGAAGGCCCAAAAAGGTTAGAAGAAGGATGAATATAAGGAACCATGGAACTCGAACAAATTGAGTAAAGTAGGAGTACTCATGACATATTAACACTGTTATGAAGTTGTTCATAATAAAAGAGGATGCAAAAATAAGGACCAACCTACAAGACAATATAAAATTGTTAAGATAATTATATACTTATATATAATTGCTTTTATTTCAATTTTTCAAACGTTATTTAATGTCAAGTTACTCATTATAAATTATACATGCATAATGCAGAGAGCATGAGGAAGACCACCAAAAATCAGGTACCTACATCCAATATATAAAGAAGAGCTAGACAATCAGTATCTATAGGATCAAACATTATATCAAATATCTTAAGAAGGGAGAAGATAGTGGTGAATGAAATTCATAAATATTTTTTCTATCAAACACTATAGTGATATTGACTTTGACTTCCCTCAAAATTTTATAAATCATAAATATTTATGTGTATACAAGTTACTCAAGGATCTGGAGTAACATTTAGAGAAGTTGGGATGAATACATATTTTATGGTTTGCCACTTAATTACAATTTTTTGGCTAGTTATTTGTTATTTTTCCTAAGCAATAACAATATAATTTTTTTTATAATGTTTTATAAATGGGTGGAATTTAATTTCAAGTTTTCAAATCAACTCAGGCATTTTAAAATACATATGTTAATACAAATGCACAAATGAAAATTCAAAATAGGAGGAGATTCCAAAATAAAGGCAAAAAAATTGACTATAATAAAATTTCAAGTATTCTATTGCGAATGAATCATGTCTTTTTTAATTTAATTGAGTGCTTAAAACATTGTATTGTGATTTGATTAAGGATTTGAACATTATATTTTCATTTATAAATTAAGGATTTGAACAGTAAGTGAAGAGATTGTGTTATTGATATGGTCTCTAAGATAGGTTTTTGACATGTCGTATGTCTTCGATGGCATATTCACTTTGGTCACATTTTTTTTTATGTTGGCGCATGTCTTGTTGATTTTGCACCAAAACTTCACATTCAGATTTTACATGTTGATATGCACAAAATATAATAAGTGGATAATGATTTTGTAGCTGAGCATATGGCATAAGAAATATTAAAGACATTAAGACATATTTAGGGATGAGACAACTTGAGCAAAACAATGGTTTAGTTCCTTTATTTAATATATGTCACTCCAATAAGAAATGTAGATAAAAGGCATTCCTTGAGCTCATTAATTTCTTTTCTTAATGTTTTATTGGAACTAATTAGTTAGCTTTTACTAAATTGTTATTCATAATATTTCTTAATAAAGAAGGGCTATTTATGTATATTTTCCTTCATAATTTTTTAAATTTATTTTACAAGGTAGCTTCATAACATTTGAGCACCTTATGTAGCCTTTATATACCACATAATTGTATTTTAACAAGTCACAAAGCATTGGAATATGGATAAAGTAAAAGAAAGCTGGAACCTAAAGAAATATGATATTTGTAAGTTGCATGATGTTTTAATAGGCATGTTAGTATGTTTTTAGTAAGGTAATTATACCTTGCAATCTTGTCAACAGTGGGTAGCTTATTTAGTATTGCAAGCTAAAGGATTGTTGATGCTCTTAGCTGAAGATGGTTAGGCCAGACTATTTTTGTCCTTGCAAGAATTGGAAGATTGCTAGCAAATACTTTCATGCAAGACAAATTAGTGAACACCCCATTAGTGGTATGTTTCTATTTGATAATATCATTACCAAAGTTAAGACTAGTCTATAAGATTTGAGTCTTTAGAGAAGATGAGATTGGAACATTTATGATCATATCCTTTCTTGTAAGAGGTTAAGTTACTGTTTCTTCTTGTTGTATCAGGGGCTTTTATGCATCATCTTTATTGTGATCGTTTAAAGGTCCCACTGGCAACTAATTATTAAACCAAAAGGAAGTAGATTCTCAATTTCAAACAAGATTGATGAAGTAAGGCCTTAAATTTCTTCTCAGCTTAAGTATAGCTTTCAAAGTGGCAGAAGACGTATTATTTGAGTTGAAGCTTGATATGTGCTTAATTGATTATGTATTTATTCCATAAAACTTAGTGATTAATGATATGAAAATGCTGAAGATACTCACTTTAGTTCGTTTATAATTTTAGGTATAATTCGGAAGCAAAAGAGCTAAAGTAAGCCAAAAGCACAATGTTTATGTCATTTTATAAAGATTCACAATCCTTTATCTTTATGGAGTAAGAAAAAGAAGATTAAAAACAAGAGAAGACAAGAAAATGTGAAGAAAGATGAGATAAATGTTGAACATATTAAAAGGAGGAATGAGGAAATGGCTCACAGCCATGCAACACTTCTCATGGTTATGAGAGCTATGCATGGCCGTGAGAAGTTGTGAACTACCGGGACAAACACACTCATGGGCGGGACACATCATGCATGCCCGTGAGAAGTGGGCAACTCACATGAACCCTACTTTTTAGTATAAAATTATCATTTTTGTGATGACAGAGGTTATGTTTTCATCTGCGAAAATTTTAAAGATTCAATAAAGGGGTTTTGGGAGGTGAAGAAGCGGTAAACCTCCACCATGCTGGAGACCCATGGAGAAGATAGAGAGCTATATTTCTCGACACCAATTCAGAGGTGACATCAACACTGAAGAACCCGATGTTAATTGATTTGGGTATTCATATATAGATAATCATGTTTCAAGTTATCGTTCAATTATTTGTGCATAAACCCATTGCTATAATATCAATATAATTTGTAATTATTATGTTGAAATTTGTTTGTGGCAACTAATGGTTTCGAATCATTAGGGATACATAACCTATGTTAAATGACTTAAACATATGTGGTTGTTGCTTAGATTGGTCTGGTTTTCTTATTCATAATGCGGCTGTCCAATTAAATCTAAAGATCGTAGCCTAGGTTGTTTGATAGCTAGGTTTAATTAACGAACATCTCTTAATTAGACACGACCTAAGGGAAAACTAGGGTTAACAGAACTTATCGTTAACCTACGACCAATATTTTCTATGAGAAGTAAAAGAATAAAAATTCAATGAAATATCTTTAATTGGGTGTAGGTTAAGATTGAACCAAAGAACCGAGTCCCTAACGAATTCCTCACTTTTCATCATTTTTACATATTTTCTTTAATTTGCTTTTGTTAGTCTAGTTTTGTTTTATTTTCTTATTAGAAAATCAACCAAAACCCCCTAAACCTAAACGCCAATTGATTTCATTTCAAAAGCTTTACACACACTCTCTATGGGGTCAACCTAGACTCATCACTGCTATGGTTGTAGGTCTAGTTTATTTTGTGTAGTGTTATGATGTGCTATGTCAATTTAAGCTCTATAGGTTCCTATTTTTAATGAAGTATATGTGGATTGTCAGCACCACAAGGCCTCCTTGTTTGTAAATAGTCTCTATAGCCTTTTGGAAATTAATATAAAGTTGAAATTCTTAAGAGAAATTATACTAATTCCACCCTGAATTTTTAGTAAGCAAATATCCCTTCATCTCATCTTTACTTTACAAAGGTTGCCTTTGCAGCCGGTCCATAGGAACTTGTTAAAAATTCTAATAATATCTTTAATAAATTTCATAAGGAAAGCAATATGAGCTGCAATAGATACTACTAGAATTTTAAATTGATATAATGAGTTGAGATCTTCCAATAATGAAGATATTACTAACACTCCAAGAAGCAATTATGTGATTAATCTTATCAATTAGGTATCCATAACCCAAAGATTTGAATCTAGAATTGAGATAGGAATACTAAGATACATCATTAGGAGCGTCTGAACATTAAAACCTGTAATAAGGAACAAGGTGGATTATGTATTAGTCGTTTTATGAGATAGTAATAAACCACCTTTTGAGCAATTTACTTGAAGTCCATAAATCCCTCTAAACATTTTAAGAACCTTAATGAGAGTTAAGACAGATGTAGGCAACTTTGGAGAGTAAAAATAAGATCATCAACAAAAAAATGATGTCATAAAATAACCTTCTTCATTTTCAATGAAATTTAAAGCCTTAGTACTCTCTACCACCTTTTGGAGTATGCTACTAAACACCTTCATCATCAAACCAAACAGGCAAGGTGATATAACGTCACCTTGCCTAATACCTTTGCGACTTTTGAAAATTTTTATAGGCTGACCATTTATAAGGATACTATAATGAGGTGATGAGATACAATATGAGATCCACATAATAAAATACTTTGAGAAATCTATGGCTAATAGAATATTAGTGATGAAGCCCAACTCAACACAATCATAGGCTTTTTCTATATCAATCTTTAGACAAAAATTAGCTTTACCTTTCCTCTTTGTATAGTTCCTGATCAAATTCTAAAGTATTAGAATATTATCTCCAATAATCCTTCCAGGTATATATGCACCTTGTGATTCACCAATATGATTAGGAAGCACCTTTCTCAATCTTTGAGCTAGGATTATAGAGATCAGTTTATATATGGAGTTGCAACAAGAAATAGGATGAAAATCTAAGAAATGGTTGAGTTCCCCTCTTTTAGGGACCAAATTAATAAAGGTTTTATTAATATCTATCAACAATGATCACTTATTGAAAAAATCCATAGCAACATCTAATACTAGACTCCTTGTGAGTGGCCAAGTTTGCAAGAAAAAATTCACATTGAAACCATCAGGACAAGGAGCTTTAAATGGTAAGACTTCAAGGTTACCACAATTTTCTACATTGAAAAAGGTTGAGAGAGGAAATCAACCTCCTATGAGGATAAGCAACCTTGTAAAATTTGCTTGAGTAGATGAACAAAATAATGAGCTCCAGTAGGCTTTTTCATCAATTCAAAAAAATAGCTAAACGTACCTTGAATCAAATATGCTTATAAATTCAGGTTAGATTCATTGAATTCCAAAGAAACTATTTTATTAGTAGCCCTCCTAGTAATGACAGCTTTATGGAAAATTGAAGTATTTATTTCCACTTTCTTCAACCATTCTACTCTGGACCTCTGCTTCATAAGATAATAATCATACCATAGAGCCTTGGAGAAATTGTATAGTGCATTCTTCTCTGACTCATGTAATTGAATAGAGTCAGGCTTATTGTAGATTTGTTTTGTAATGGAGTCAAAATAAATTTTTGCAGTATTTAAAAGGTGGTGTGGATTGCCAATGATTTCTTTAAAAAGGGTCTTCAATTTTGTCCTAATAATGCTCAACTTCATAGATAAAATGTATTATTTAGTCCCAAAAACCCGTTATTGTAACACCCTACTCCCGCTGGACCCGAACCCGATACCGATGGTGATATCCGAATCCGTGCCCCTCGAGGGTGGCGTGTCACATCACT
>JAOTAY010020110.1:0-13417 GCA_025629805.1 Erythroxylum baracoense
AAATCTTGAATTCCAAGTTTCTGCACTTTTGCTTTATCATTTGTTCATTGTTAGTTGTTTGATTTAGTTTAATTTTTCAGTTTATATTCATTAAAATTGGTTCTTAAAAAAAGGGCAACTTGAATTAAGTGATGCCCAAGAATAATCCTTGTAGGATTGATATCTGCTTTTTACTACAAGTTACAACCTGTATACTAGCGGTTTTAAATATAAAACTAGTAGTTTGCTTTGCAATCAACAAATTTTTGGCACTGTTGCTGGGGATTGTTTGTTTAGCATATTGTTTTGGTTTAGGTTACTTTGATTTAAGGGTTTTTTGATACTTTTCCTTGTGTATTTGTAGGTGCATGAACATAAGGAACACGCAAAGGTCTACTGAATTTAATGACGAAGAGTTATCAGATATCATAAGGCACAAACGAGAGTTGATAAGAGCGAAGCACTAAGATATTATACAAAGAAATATGGAAAAAGAAGGAGAGTAAAGAGGAGCTGAGAGGACATTGATGGACTTTATGAGGCTAGGTTTTATTCCTTAAGGAGTTGCAAGGTCAATGATTCAAGCTAATATTTTCGAGATCAAGTTGGCACTCCTTAATATACTTCAGAGTAGTGTGCAATTTTATGGGCTGTCCAATGAAGATACCAACACCCATCTTGAAATTTTTTTAAAGATCTGCGACACCTTCAAGTTTAATAGGATGTTTGATGATGTCGTGAGGGTATGATTGTTTTCTTTCACTTTGAGAGATCGGGAAAAGGCATGTTATAACTCACTCAGTTCAAGGTAGATCATTACTTAGGAATAGCTAGCATAAGCATTCCTTGCTAAATACTTCCCCTTGACCAAGATAATAAGAATCATAAAGGAAATCACAAATTTTCAACAAAGTGATGGGAAGTCTTTATGCGAAGCTTAAGAGAGGTTTAAAGAATTACAGAGAAGCTACCCCCAACACAACCTTCCAAGGAAGTTCCTTTTGTAAACATTCTACAATGGTATAAATTAGAGCACAAAAGGAACCATAGATGTAGCTGTTGGAGTTTCTTTGATGAGAAAAACTATTGATGCAGCTTATGATCTTTTAGAAGAGTCAGTGAGTAATAGTTGTATGTGGTCAAGTGAGAGGAGTAGATAGGGGAAAAAGGAGCAAAAAGGTATGATCCCAATTGACTCCGTTACAACTTTACAGGCACAGATCACAGCTCTCACCAAGCAGTTGAGCAACATACAAGGATCATCTTCATCAATAGCCAAAGCTATGCAATTACAGTGTGAGTTATATAGGCAAAACAACCATGGCACAACTGAATGTTTCTTGTTGGGAGCCAGTGGTACAGAACATGTAAATTTTTTGGGCCAACCATAAAGAGAAAACAATCCATACTCTAACACTGGCAATTCGGGGTGGAAAAACCACCCAAATTTCTTTTAGAGTACTAACAATATAGGTGGCCAAGCAAGACCACAAGGACCTCTTGGATTTTAGCAAGATCGACTTGGATCTTTGGAGAGAAAAATGGACAAGTTAATAGATGTCTTGGGGTCCAAACTGACAAATCAAGAAGGGAACCAAAAGAGGATGTTTTTTAGCTAGGAGGAAAGTCAAAAGAGGATGGAGGCAAAGTTTGATTATATTGTGAAGAACCATGCCTCATCCATCCACAACTTAGAGGTACAGGTAGGTTAACTTGCTAATGCTTTGTCTTCTAGAAGTGCAGGTAGCCTACCAAGCAATACTGATGCCAACCCAAGGGAAAAACTTAAGGCTATTACACTTCGAAGTGGCAAGCAGGTAGAGGAACCAAGTATGCAAAAGGATAGCGAAAAAAAGGGGAAATGCAGGGGGATAAAAGAAGAGAAAGAAGAAGAGAGGCCTTATGTACCACCACCACCTTACAAGCCTAAACTTCCTTATCCACAAAGGATGAGACAACATCAGGTGGACACTTAGTTTTCCATGTTGTTAGAGAAACTGAAGAAGCTTCAGATTAACTTGTCATTGGTGGAAGCCTTGGAGTGCATGCCCAAGTATGCAAAGTTTCTTAAGGACATATTCACACACAAACGCACTTGGGAGGACAATCAGATGGTAACTTTGACGGAGAATTGTACTTTGATCATATTAAGCACAATGCCTTCACAACTACAAGATATAGGGAGTTTTACTATTCCATATGTTGTTGGTGAATTTGAATTTTTTAAATGCTTATGTGATTTAGGCACAAGAATTGACTTAATGCCTTCGTTTGTTTTCAGAAAATTGAGACTAGGAGAGATCAAGCTAACATCCATGCTAATTCAACTTGCGGATTAATCCATCAAGAGGCCACTTGGAATTATAGAAGATGTGTTAGTAAAAGTGGATAAATTTATCATTCCTGTTGATTCTGTCGTGTTGGATTTTGAAGTTGATAGAAATTGTCCATTAATTTTGGGTAGGCCCTTTATGAATAGTGGTAGGGCATTAGTTGATGTGCATGAAGGAAAACTTGTTTTGAGAATTGGTGATGAGTAGGTTGAATTTAACATGTCTAAATCTTTGAAGAAACCGATGGATGGTAGTGCATGTATGAAAATTGATGTTGTGGATGATTGTGTGAAGGAGGTTGAAGAGGAAGTTGATGAAGTTATTGAAGTGCACAGGGATGAGAGTGTGAGAGAAGAGGAATTATATGAGGAAGTTGAGCTAGAGGAGCTAGAGAGAACAAATACACCCACACCACCTTCCATTGTTAAGCCCCCCACTTTAGAGCTTAAACCCTTACCTTCCTACTTGAGATTCACCTTTTTAGGTAAGAACCATACCCTACCCATCATTATCTCCAACCAATTGGATTATGAGCAAGAAGAGAAAGTGGTGTAGACCATTAAGAAGAGGATGAGAGCCATAGGGTGGCAAATTTCTGATATTAGGGGATTAGCCCCAGTGTGGTGATGCATAGGATTAACCTAGAAAAATGATGTAAAACTGTGAGGGAGCGACAGAGAAGGTTAAATCCAAACATGCAAGAGGTTATTAAGAAGGAGGTAGTGAATCTTTTGGATGCGGGGATTATTTATCCCAATTCAGATAGTGAGTGGGTGAGTCTAGTGTAGTGGGTGTCTAAGAAGGGTGGCATGATAGTGATGGAGAATGAACATGAAAAGATTTCTACTAGGACCATCACAGGTTGGCGAGTGTGTATTGATTATAGCAACCTCAATTTGGCCACCAAGAAAGACCATTCCCTTTACCTTTTATGGACCAAATGATTGAGAGGGTGGCTGGCCATTCTTTTTACTGTTTTCTTGATGGTATTCAGGGTACAATAAAGTGTTTATATACCCAGAAGACCACTTTCACTTGTCTTTATGGGACTTTCACTTATCGGAGGATGCCTTTTGGTTTATGCAATGTACCTACCACATTACAAAGGTGCATGATGGCCATATTTGTGGACATGAATAAGAAATTCATGGAGTTATTTATAGATGACTTCTCTATCTTTGGAGATTCTTTTGATTATTGCTTGTTTAATTTAGACAGAGTGCTTTAAAGATGTGAGGAGTCTCATCTAGTCTTGAACTGAAAGAAGTGTCATTTCATGATCTAAGAGGGAATTGTATTGGGCCATAACATCTCATGTAAGGGGATTGAAGTGGATCGAGCTAAGACCGTAGTGATTGAAAAGCTACCGCCTCCCACCAACATCAAGGGCATCTTAGCCTTCTTTCGTCATGCAGGGTTTTATAGAAGGTTCATTAAGGATTTTCCCTTGTTTCTAGATCGTTGACTCAGTTATTAGTTAAAGATGTGCCTTTTGTGTTTGATGATGATTGTTTGGATTCTTTTAACAGGTTGAAGAAGGCACTTAGAACCCATTTTGACGTTACCAGATTAGTCTCTTTCCTTTGAGATTATGTGTAATTTAAGTGTCCATACTATTAGTTGTGTACTTGGCTAGTGGAAGGAGAAGAGGCTATATGCCATCTATTATGAAAGCAAGACCTTAATGGGAGCACAATTAAACTACACCACTATTGAAAAGGAATTGCTTGTAGTGGTATTTGTATGTGAGAAATTTCATTTTTATCTTTTAGGCTCACAAGTTATTATTTTTATACACCATACGGATTTACGTTTCTTTGACAAGAAGGAGGCTAAGGCTAGGCTCATCCAGTGGGTGCTTCTGCTCCAAGAATTCAACATTGAGATTAAAGACAAGAAGGGAGTAGAAAATGTTGTAGCTGACCACCTATCACGACTTGAAGGGGCCACCATGAAGAAGAAGAGGAAATAGAGGAGAGATTTCCTGATGAGGCATTAATGATGGTAGACAATCCTTTTCGTCCTTGATTTGCAAATATTGCAAACTACCTCTCAGGTGATATTCTTCCTTCTGATCTCTCATATCAACAAAGGAAGTGCTTCTTACTTCAATGTTCTTGCTATATTTGGTATAAACCTATACTATATAAGATATGTGCTGACAGTGTGATTCGTAAGTGTGTCCTTGAAGATGAAATGCTTGAAATTTTGATGCAATGTCATAGCTAACTTTATGCAGGGCATTATGGAGCTTACAAAACTGCTGCTAGGATCTTAGAGTGTGGATTCTATTGGCCAACCTTATTCAAGGATGCTCAAGATTTTGTGCTGAAGTGTGATAAGTGTCAAAGAGTGGGTAACATATCAAAGAGGGATGATATGCCACTTTTAAACATCATGGATTTAGAGATATTCGATGTGTGGGGCTTGGATTTCATGAGACCATTCCTATCCTCCTTAGGAAACACTTACATATTGGTTGGGGTTAATTATGTTTCCAGGTGAGTTGAGGCCGTAGCTACTCCAAATAATGATGGCAAGGTGGTTTAAAAGTTCATTAAGAAGATCTTTACTAGATTTGGGGTGCTTAGAACAATCATAAGTGATAGAGGGAGCCATTTTTGCAACAAACCCTTTAAGGCTCTTTCGAGAAGATACAATATTCATTATAGAGTGGCTACCCCTTACCACCCCTAAACCAGTGGCTAAATGGAGGTGGTGAATAGAGAGTTGAAGCAGATGTTGGAGAAGGTAGTGAGCACTTTAAGAAAGGATTGGGCTTTGAAGCTAAATGACACCTTATGGGCACACCATATTGACTTGTGTATGGCAAGGCTTGCCATTTACTATTAGAGTTAGAGTATCAGCCCTATTGGGATGTCAGGAAGTTGAACATGGAATGGAAGCTAGCAGGTGAGAAGAGATTGTTACAACTTGATGAATTGGAAGAGTTGAGATTTGAAGCTTATGAAAATGCTAAGTTGTAGAAAGAAACAGCAAAAAAGTGGCATGATGCTCACATTAAAAAGGAGTTTAAGAGTGGGGACTTGATGCTTTTATTCAATTCATGACTTCGGTTATTTCCTGTAAAGCTCAAGTCAAGATGAAGTGGACCCCTTCAAGTGTTTCCCTATGGATCTTTGGAGTTGGAAAATGATAAGGGTAAAGCATTCAAGGTCAATGGGCGTAGATGCAAGCCATACTATGGAGGGATATACTCACAAGAAAGGGAAGTCATCTCTTTCCTTTCTTCCACTCTTTTATGAATGCATATGGAATGGTCAAGCTAATGACCTTAACTTAGCATGTTTACCTTTCTTTTACTTGTCTTTGTTTATTTGTTTATTTGATTTATTTGGTTTTGATTATGTTTAGTTTGAGTTTGCTATGATTTCTTAGTGTTTACTTGGGTTTTGTTTGAGTTTTAACTTACATTCTCTTCAAATGTCTTATTGCTTAGGTGATTTTGATGTGTTTACAGGTTGCTTGAATGTTAGGAGTGCATGTTAAGCTTGGAAGAGGGCCAAGAAGTTGGAAAAGTCGGAGTTCTCACGATTGTGGGAATGGGTTTGTTTCCCACGAACGTGGGAAGGCTCTTTAAAAAGTTTTTGGAGCCTTAACCCACGATAGTGGGAAGCACAGGGATTCCTACGATTGTGGGATCTCCAGCCAAAAGATTTTAAAAATCCCTCCTTCTTTCTTCTTTCTTCATCTCTTCACATTTTCACTCTAAAACTGACATCCACTGACCCAAACCTCACAAATCTTTCATCTTTCCCCCAAATCTTGGTATTTTCTCCACTTTTTCCATCATTTTTCACTCCTTTAACACTTATTTCACATTAACCACTCAAGAATCCAAGGATTTGGTAAGCTTTTCTCTCTTTCTCTTTAAAAAATGTGCTCACCTCTCTCTTGACTATTTTTGCAAATTTTTCTCCTTTAATGGCTCAAAAAAATTTGTAGCTCAGAAACTAACCAACCAACTACGCCTCTAAGTCTCTAGAGATGGTAAATGTGATATGGTGGCCACTTTTCATGCCCCATTCCCTATTCTTTTGGAAGAAGAAGGTATGAGATTCTGGGATTTTAAGTATAGAGAGTTATTGCCTCTTAGGTACTTTGATTTTGACCTGTTATAAACTCTAAGACTAAGGCATAACCTCAAAAGATTGGCTGCAAATATTATTTGGGGTTGTTTAATTTATTGTGATGTATCAATATACCCCATAATGACTATATAATTTTTCACCACTATTACAATCCTAAAGTGGACACATTCTGGTTTAGGATAGGTGGCCTGCATATAAGCTTGATTATACTGTCATTCGTGCACTCTTTGACTTTTTTAACACCAAAGTTTTGGATGACCATGATGATTTTTATGTGGATGATTATTAGAAGATCTTTATAGGAGAAAACACTTTTGACTCTAGGAATCCACACAACACTTTGATTTTTAGCACCGAGCACTTACTTTTTCACAAGTTTATATGCCTAATTGTTTTTAACAAACTGAAAGCAACAAGTGCTTGGCTAAGGAACTTTTATTTTTTGGTGCATAGATCATAAAATTAAAGTGAATACCCTTTATCACAATTTTCGATCTACTGTAGGTTGCATTACTAAGAAAAGCTCATATTTTGGCATGACTTACATTGTTACTGCTTTGGCTTTGCATTATAATCTTAATGTGGATAGTGTGCACACTGCTAGACTTGATATGTTTGATGTACCTTATTTAAGACACTCTGAAATTGTGGAGCCCCATTCTATGGAGCTATGAAATCCTCAGATGTGCATTGTTGTTAAGAACAGGAAGGGTAAGGATGCAACTACTTCTCAACCATCCTCCTCTTAGGCATCCCTGGAGCCCCAAAAAGTATTAGTTGAAGACAAACCAACCGTAGCAGCAGATGTTGACAAATTCTAGCAAATCCCTAACCAAATGGCTGAAAACCATCAACAATTGACACTGCAAATTGATAGCTCGACACCCAGATGAGACAAGTGCATAAGGAGTAGTAGTGCATCAACACAAATTCCTCAAGTTCATTTGGATGAAGAACATTAAAGTCCCTTCCCCTATGCCTTCGCCACCACAATCTCTATGAGTTTTCTTACCCTTTACTTTTTATGTTGTTTTATTTACCTTGTTAGTTGTTTTACTTGCTTGTTTATTTAAGGTTGGGTTTGTTTTTTTGGTTTCCTTGTCACATTAAGGATAATGTGTTGTCCAAGTATGGGGAGGTGACATTTACTTTGTCAATTACCTTTTTTAGTTTATTTTAGTCATTGTTTGCATTTTTTTAATAAGGATGCATGTTTTAGGCATATTAGGTTGTTGTTGTATGTTGTATGTTATTTTGTGTTAAGCAATGGGACCACACTTGAATCATTTTGATTTATTTTTCCATGAGATTCTGTCATGCTAGTTGGAATGAGATTGAATACATGCTTAAACTCGAACTGGGCTACTTGAGTAGAGAGCGAACCATGTTGAGTGATGAAAAGTAGTTGGTTGCATAAGCTTACTTAGAATTTGACACTTGAGCAATGAGGTAGTGTAGAGATGCATAATGAATTTTCATTTAAACCAATGTAAGGATTGAGCCTATATGACTCCATCTATGGTCATTTTATTTCTTTGTTTTCCTTAAGGTATTACCTTCAAAACTTATTTTGAATCAGTTTGAGTCTACTAGATGCATGCTTAAAAGAGACAATTAATGCCCTTTTTGCGGTAACCTTTGGCTTAAATGACCTACCTTTTATTATCCTTTGCTACCCCCGTTGAGCCTTAACCCTTTTGTTTCTTAAAAGCACCCCACTTTTTAAAATTCAAAACCCCATTAGTCTACCCATTCACAAGCTTAGTAGAGTACTAAGTAGTGCATTAGTTTGGAATTTTTGCTACATTTATTTTTCGAGATATGTTGAGTGATACTTCTACTTTTGGATCACATTGCATTTAATTGCTATTTTGTTCATTGTTTCTTCAATTTTATGAAAAAAAAGAGAAAAAGAAAAGAAAAGAAAAAGGAAGAACATTTTAGTAGCATCAATAAGTGCGAAGTAGTAGTATATTTACATTTGTGTATCTTAAAAATATGTTTTGTTATCCCTTTGTTCACTTATTACTTTATGAACGTTTATGTTAAACCCTTCACCTCATTTGACCCCACCTTAACCCTTACTACATTATAACCTGAAGCAAGTCCTTTTGATCTATTTATGCATATAATCATTGTAAAGGAGAATTGGTGTAATAGCAAGCCTATGGTAGAGTAGTTTCCTATAGGGAGCTTGAGTAAAACACTAACCATCAAACACTTGAGAGAAATGAGTGAAACTGTGAGGAAGATTCATTTTGCGTTTATACTTATCTTTGAGTGATGGTGCCATAAGTTGAGTTTGCTTATGTACACTAATGAAAAGTAGTCATGATATGTGTAGTAGCTTGATATTTGAGTTGGTCAAACTTTAAGCGATTGCATGTTTTGATCTTTGTGAAAATGAAGTGAAGGAATTGATTGATTATGTTTGATTTTGCTTAATGACAAGAAAATATTTGGCCAATTAGTTGATTACCTATAGGATAACTTCATAACTAGTTGAATTAGTGGAATGATTTTGTAGATTGAGAGATTGCTTAATCATCTCCATTTAATTTGGCTAGGGATAATTAATTACACCTTCAGAGAGGGTAGTTAATACATTAGGATACCTTACGTAAGGCACAATTCAATTAACAAGGTAGGAGGGAGATAAGTTAGGAAAAAAGTGATCTCTAATTGTTAAATTTTGAATTCCAAATTTCTGCACTTTTGCTTTATCATTTGTTTATTGTTAGTTGTTTGATTTAGTTTAATTTTTCAGTTTATATTCATTAAAATTGGATCTTAAACAAAGAGCAACCTAAACTAAGTGGTGCCTAAGCACAATCCTTGTGGGATCGATATTCGCTTTTTACTACAAGTTACGACCCGTATACTTATGGTTTTAAGCATAAAACTAGTAGTTTGTTTTACAATCAACAAGTAACAAATATAAATCTGTACAGAAGAACTAAAGAGTTTTGACCTTTTACCTGGACTGCATGCGATTCTTCTCGCCTAAAATCGGAGTGATAACTAAGTGTCTCCATCAAAGTCTCGAAGCCTCCAAAGACACAAACCCTAATTGGGTAACATTTTGAACATGCAATAAAAGGTCAGGAGGGCTTTATCCTCGTTATAAAAACAGTCGACTCAAATGCCAATTGGTTCCAACGTTGTCGTTTTCTTGTTATTTTAATGTTTTAAACTTCATTTTGAATAGCTTGTAGGACAGTCCACTCTCCACTGTTATGCACTTATACATTTTTTGTACATTAATGAATTTTTTAAATTCTAAAAAATCTTAGTAAAAACAATTTTTTCTACATAATTTAAAAACATATAAAGACCCCTTTTCATAAATCCTCTTAAGGTAGGTGAGTTATTTTTGTATCATGATTGATAGAACATACACCAACTGATATCATAATCAGAGTGTATGACTAAATTTATATTTTAATATCTTCTATAAAATAGTAATGGATATCTATAGAAAAAATCTAATAGGAGTGACTCTTAATATCATTTATAATGCATATGAAATTTAATGTTCGTTTATAAGAGATTATATAGCAGGTTAATAAAAGTAATAAAAGTGACTCTCCGTGTTATTAAAGAAAAAGTAAGGATAATGTGTAAATTAATATATGATAAATTCAATTATTATTAAAGCATTATTGTAACAAATATTCAATGTTTATGGAATCTATTAATATTTTGATATGGATCAAATTAATGAAACAACATAACTGGTGGAAGAGATTCAAGTAACCGAATGATTTTTTCATTTGAATTTTTATCAATTTTGTTTATATGAGTTTAAGAATATAAATAAAATATACCCCAAATTGTATTGGGTTTAAGTTGAAGAATTAAAAATAATGATAATGTTATAAAACACTTTTGGTTTTATATCATATTTTTTTAGATATGGTATTAATTATGTAATTTATTGATTTTTTTAATCTTATTTATTTATGCACATTATAAGTTTGTCAGTTTAACTAAAAAATTTTGTTTAATTCAAATAATTTTTATAAATAAGTGAAATTAAGATATGAATTATTTATTACTTACTTGCTGAGGTCTAACTTCCTTGCACATATAAACATTTTGGTCTATCTGATCTCTTGTTACATGCATTTGGTTATAGCTTGAGTAAAGTTATCTTCCTTGATGTTATTGAATCTAATAGGTTTTTCTGGAATTGTTGGTTACCAAGTCCTATATAATAATTGGGCTACGATATGAGATTCTTGTGGTTCAAAGACTACCTTACGTAAAGGGTATTTATCAATCTAATTTTTATTAACTAGTGCATGATCTAGTTTTTCCCTAAAAAGCCACCTTTGGTTTTATTTATTGCTCCAAAAGTAAAACTAGCCTTCCATTTTTAAGTTAGTTATTCCAATGCCTTGCACACAGTCTCTAAGGTTAGTGTTATAGGATATTGGACCAACGTATCCCTCTATCTCATTCAGTCGCAAAGTTTGGCTAATTTTTAAGGGAAGACTGATAACAAGAACCTCTCGACTAATTTTTAAGGGGGGGCTGATAACGAGAACCTCTTGTACCTTTAAGAAAGTAACTATAAAAGGGATCACATATCTATAAATATGTATCGTTAATAATATTGCTTCGCAATTTGATTAAGGGTGGTGGTAGCCCCCCTTTGCCACCCCAGGCTACCGCCACTGATCTCATCCCTATATCCAAGGCCTTGCATTATTGAGTGGATTTTTCTTAATTTCTCTAATAAGATTCTTCGTTGAAAGCTGAAGTTTGAGACATATTCAAATGTAACGTTTATTCTAAGATTAACTATTTGCATTATCACTTTAAGTTGCATTACCTGATCATTAGAATCTACTAAGTTAATTATTATATTCTAGAATCGAATGTCACTATTATACAACTAATATCGTGGTGGTGGTTGATTTGATAGGAGTATTCAAAAGATACCTATCCTTGTACAGAACGTTCACACAACATTATTTCATATGTTAAGTAATCATTTCTGTTAGTCTTTTGCCATTATTAACAGTGAATGTTTATAAGAAATCATTTCTTTATAACATCATTTTACGTAATAAGTAGCTCGAATAAAAAGTTGCATGGACTAATCCAGTCACTACAACAAAAAGAGCTTTAAGCAATAAACAAAACTATAACCATAATACAATTATTGTTTTCCTTTTTATTGAGGCAAAAAAATTTATAGCATTAAATAAAGTGGCACTATTATAGGTGTAAAGCAACACAAATTTTTTATTATACAACAAAATAAATAATTTTGCTAAAAATTCTGACTAAGATAACAATTTAGTTTCAAACTATAATAACAATTTGAATCTTTATAAAGTAATGAATCGAATTTTTTAGGAAATAATTTTTAATAATAAAAACAACAATTTATTCTTTTACTACCAATAATATGTTAATGTAAAAACAAAATCTGGTCATTAAATAGGAAACATTCATATATACATTAATGCATGTCTTAATTGGGTACGTACTATCAAATGTAAACAACCAAAAAACTACATTTATATATGCTATATAGTCTATAAGGACTTGTAAAATTCAACCTTCAATATATTTAAAATACAAAAGTGAAAAATAACTAGCTAAAATAGTCACCTACTTTATCTTCCTCCATTTCATATGGAATACAAGTGAATTAATCTAAATACTAAACAAAACTTACATGGATGGAGCACTCCTAGTTCATGCAAATAAACCAGTTTTGTTGTATCATCTACTCCACACGGAGGTGCATCTGCATCTGCATCTTTAGGATAAACATCAGAACTCTTCACACAAACCTGCATTTTTTCAAAATTACACAAACAATTATCACCAACCCACGAGAATACTTAAAGAAGAAGTTGGAGTTTAATCACTAGCTCACTACTCACAGACTTAGCTAATAAGACACCATTAAAAGATTGATTATCACTTTGGCAATTGACAACTATGAACAACCATATCTCTTATACACATGCAATGAAGGATATAGTAGAACCTCCATCACCTTTACCATTTTCCTTGAGGTACAGAAGACCTTAACCTCAATGCCTTTAATCTCTACAACTTCACCATTAGCCTAACCAGTATCCTAGTCTTTCACCCAAAGAAGAGAACCAGTTGCTAGACTAATAGGAGAAACTTGTCAAGCTAAGAATTTAACCATTTTACTAGGCTAAAAATTCCTTTTGAAAGTTCTGTTGGTACTATTTATCAGCCAAGCTTTCTTCTTACTGCTAGAAATTTGACACACTAGGCTATTTGACCTCTACGTGTCATGTCAATCTATATGGTTTGAGGAATATAAAGCATAACTCCACATCAAACTAGAGATAGGAATCTTGAAGCAGCTAACCAAAAATCAACTTGCTTGTAGATTAGATCATAGGAAAAGAGCAACTTACAAAAAAAGGGAGGTCCCTGATCCGAACTGTCATTGATATCCACCGAATGATCTGTGCCGATACATAATAGAAACAAGGCATCAAATGTACTACCAGGTATTGTATATGCTCAGATACTTGAAACAAGCCACAACATAAATGATAAGAAATAAAGGGATAACCAT
Organism: Erythroxylum baracoense; assembly: GCA_025629805.1. Lineage (NCBI taxonomy): Eukaryota > Viridiplantae > Streptophyta > Magnoliopsida > Malpighiales > Erythroxylaceae > Erythroxylum > Erythroxylum baracoense. Next base: position 13,005 of record JAOTAY010020110.1, read on the forward strand.
ATATGAATTCATAAACCTTTTGAATTTATCTTCAATAAAGTCCTAAAGATTCAAATCTTTCAATCAAGTCCTAAACCTTACTAGAACGTAAAAGATGATTATGTTAGGATAGAAATTGTATAATTAATGCGGATAAACAATTACGTAACCTAGACTCCAAAACAACTCTAAGTGACTAAAATTGCCACATCAGACTCGACCAAAACTTCTAATATCTATCTTCAAAATGGTTAGAAAAACAAACATGTAATGAAGTAAAGAGGATATGTTTGAAAACTCGATAGAGGGAGATGTGTAAAGGATGTAACATCCCGTTTCCAGAGAACGGATCGGACAAGAGAAACGGGTCCAAGTGTGGTAAATGAATACATTTCATGCTCATGCATGTGTGAATAGTGATATGTGCATATAAG
>JAOTAY010020111.1:0-13412 GCA_025629805.1 Erythroxylum baracoense
GCTAGCTGACTTAACTGGTGTTATGAGGTCAAGGATTGTGTAATCTGGGTTAATTCCCTCCTCAGTCTTAAAAAAAAGAAAAGAAATGTATTGCTCCCATCATCAATCTTATCTTTGATAAAAGGATGAAAAATATTCACACTGATCAGCCCAAAATAATTATTAATAACAAAGATTATCAGAATAAATATTATTTCAATGAACATATCAAAAAATTATATATATATGTTTTGCAAGAACAGGCTGACAGGGTCAATTAATATGTTGTTTTTGTCCTTTATTTTCTCTAATAATGTTTCAACTTTTACCAAGCTCCAGTTCAATTCAGTCAAAATACACATAGCACAAACTAATCTTGGACCTATTTGCATTGGTCTGAAAATCCAGGACCACCATAGAAGACGTGAACTCCTGCCAATCTTAATTCAATATCATTACCCACTATTATATCGTAGCAGGCAGGTCTTCCAGCATAGCGTACAAGATCGACTGCATCTTGCAGGACACTGCAATTGTTGACATATGAAATATGGCCTATATAAGCAGCTTTACCAAAACCTTCATTAGGAAAATGGCCACTTCCCATCTGAGTGGTTGAATGGTGACCTTTATATTGATTATTGATAACTTCTCCACCAATGTTTATCACGTTTGAAGAATCTGCTAATGATGTGAATAAGTTTCCAGGCCAATATCCTATCTCCTCGCCATTAATCATCAGCCACCAATTTCTATCAATAGTGTCCTGAAGCATTGAACAACAGATACGTTAAAGATTTTATGAAGAGTCAATTGCATTCTTAATATTATCGTCAATTAGTAACAATTATCTTAACTTAAAATCTTGACTAATGTGTGTTTTTATGACTTCTTATGTGAAAATTTAAGAAATTCGTTGACTTGATTCTGTAGGAGATATGTTATGCACGAAATATGCCTTAGATTCTGTAGGAGATATGTTACAGCTATGCTAATCAAGTCTAGGTGTCAAGTTAGTTGTGATTTATTAGAAGCTGAAAATTTAAGTTTGAATAAATTATGTTGCTGTCATAATTTTAACCTACAACTAAGGTCCTAGTTTTTAGGGATAGCTACAACATGATCTTCAGCTGATTTGTTTGTGATTTTTCAAAATATTTTCTGATCTTTTCTGTTGAGTTTTCATGTATAAAATCAATTTGATCAATGAAAGTTGAGTGAAAGTTTTTCAGTTCAAAAACTACAAACGGTATCAGAGCCCTCTTCTTAAGGGATCTGTGTTGTAAGCCGAGAATTGAGTGTGTGTGTGTGTGTGTGTGTTTGAATCAAAATACTTCTTTCAACTCAATACTGGAGTTAGTGTGAGTATTTTTAGTTTAAACCAAATTCTTTTCCTACTCATAATACTAAGTGACTTGATGACCTAAAAAAACTTTGCACCCATTCCACCTCCAATATTCATTAGTGAAAATTACCATTTTTGGGCTGTAAAAATGACAGCTTACTTGTAGACTTGGGATATTTGGGAAGCAATAGAGATGGAGCTAGAAATTCCAGCATGACCTCAAAACCCTATAATGCAGCAAATCAAGAAGCATGAAGAGGGAATCTCAAAAAATTTTAAAGCTAAAAATTGTCTATATGCAGCTGTATCTAAAAATATATTTCTCAATATCATGAATCTGCAAACTACTTTTTAGATTTGGGAGTATATCAAGACTGAATTTCAAGGAAATGAAAGAACAAGAAACATACGAGTCTTGAATCTCAGAAGAGAACTTGAGCTGCTAAGTATGAAAGACTCTTAGACTGTTAAAGAGTATACTGACAGGTTGCTAGAGGTTGTCAACAAGCTTAGACTGTTTGGTCAAGATGTGCCTGATAGCAGGGTGGTTGAGAAGCTTCTAGTGACTCTACCTGAAAGGTTTGAAGCAAGTTTTCTACACTGGAGGAAGTCAAAGACCTCACAGAAATCACATTGGCAGAACTTCTTAATGCTATGGAAGCTTATGAGCAAAGAAGACAGATTAGAGAAAATGCCACGTTAGAAGGTGCCATGCAAGCCAAATTATAGATTCATGATTTCAGCAAAGAAAAAAGAAGTGGAGGAAAAATAAAGGCAACTCAAGTGCAGATGCTGACACCAATGGAACCTTTGAAGTAAGCAATAATGATGCAAGCAACAATGAAGCAAATAAAGGTGTTCTTCATCCTTTATGTCAACATTGCGACATAACCAATCATCATCACTTCAAGTGCTGAAGCAGACCTGACGCAAAGTGCAATCAAATGGGTCATGTTGATAGAATTTGCAGAATTAAAAGAAACTAGCAAATGAATGAAGGTCGGGCTGTGAAACAAGAGGAGGAGGAGGTGTTCGTGGCTTCTTGCTATGCAAACTATAGCAAAAATGAAACTTGATTAGTGGATTCTGGCTGTATAAATCATATGACCAATAATGCTGAATTTTTCAAAGAGCTTGACAAAACATCAATTTCCAAGGTGAGAGTTGGAAATGGGTATTATATATCTGTTAAAGGTAAAGGTTCTGTTGCAATTGAAACTCTTTATGGAGTTAAAATTATCACTGATGTGCTTAATGTTCCAGAAATTGATCAAAATTTACTCAGTGTTAGTTAATTACTTAAGAAAGGTTTTAAGGTGCATTTTGAGAACAGGACATGTGTGATCAAAGATGCAAAAGGGTTGGATGTATTTGCTATCAAAATGAAGGGAAAGAGCTTCTCACTTGATCTAATGGAAAAAGGGGCAAGCTACATACCAAACTTTTGTGAGAACAACTGACCTTTGGCACAAAAGGTTATGACACTATCATCATTCTGCAATTATCTTGCTACAGAAACATGAATTGGTACAAGGATTGGATCCAAGAGAAGAAAGCATCTCAAGATGTAAAGTATGTCAGTTTGGAAAGCAAACAAGACTGCCCTTTCCATAAAAGGCTTGGAGAGCCTCTCATAAACTTTAACTTGTGCAAACAAACCTTGGAGGACCTTGCAAAACATCATCTCTTAAAGGCAGTAAGTATTATATTGTCTTCATAGATGATTTGACCAGAATGTGTTGGATGTACTTTCTCAGGTTCAAATCTGAAGTAGCTGCTGTGTTTTGAAGATTTAAAGGTTGGGTGGAGAACCAAAGTGGCTACAAGTTGATGGTGTTCAGGTCAGATAATGGCAAAGAATATACATTTGAAAAGTTCAAAAAATTTTACGAAGAGGTAGGAATTGAGCATCAACTCACTGCTCCTTATACTCCACATCAAAATGGAGTTAGTGAGAGAAAAAATAGAACCATCATAGAGATGACACGTTGTTTGTCCGTTAGAAGGATTTACCTAAAAGATTTTGGACAAAAGAAACCAATACTGTTGTTTTCTTACTGAACAAATTATCCACAAAAGCACTTCAAAATCAAACGCCATATGAAACATGGTTTAGCCATAAACCTTCTTTAACAAATTTGAAAGTTTTTGGTTGCTTGTGTTTCTCTTATATTCCTCAGGTTAAGAGAGATAAGCTGGATAAAAAAGCTAAGCCTGGAATTTTCATAGGCTACAACAGTGTCTCTAAGGCTTATAGAATATTTCAGCCTCAAACAGAGAAGATTATCATAAGTACAGATGTTGTCTTCATGGAGGAAGAACAGTGGGACTGGAAAGTAAGTATTGAAGATCAACATTTTGATGGACTACAACCAATTGAAGAAGATGTTGATGATCAATCAGTCAGAGGCTCTAGATCACTCTTTGACATTTATACAAGTTGCAATGTTGCAATACTGGAACTAGCAAGTGTTGATGAAGCAATGTAGGAGCAAAAATGGGTTGTTGCCATGAAAGAAGAGCTTCAAATGATTGAAAAAAATCACACTTGGAATCTTGTTGAAAGACCTCAAAACAGAAAGGTGATTGGAGTCAAATGGACTTTCAGGACTAAGTTTAATGCTGATGGGACAGTAAATAACCATAAAGCATGGCTTGTTATGAAAGGCCATACACAAGTTTTTGGTGTGGATTTTTCTGAAACCTTCGCTCCTGTGGCAAGGTTGGATACCATATGTTTATTGCTTGTTATAGTAGCATAAAAGGGATGAAAAGTGTTCCAGCTAGATGTGAAGTCTGCATTTTTGAATGATGTCTTAGATGAAGAAATGTATGTTGGTAGCCTGAAGGATTTGTTATGCAAGGGCAGGAGGAAAATGTGTACTTATTGAAGAAAGCTTTATATGGTCTCGAGTAGGCTCCAAAAGTTATAGATGATTACCTTTTTAGTTTAGATTTTGTTAAAAGTCCAAGGGAAGCAACTCTTTATATAAAAAAGGAAGATGCTGACCTAATTATTGTTTCTCTTTATGTTGATGATCTTTTGGTCACAGGAAGCAATCAAAAGATTATTGATTTTTTGAAGCTGAAATGCTAAAAGAGTTCGAGACGACTAACTTGGGACTAATGTCTTGCTTTCTTGATTTGGAAGTGAGGCAACGGAAAAATGAAATCTTAATTAGTTAGTGCAAATTTGCCAAATAGATCCTAAAAAAGTTTCAAATGGAAGGCTATATGTTCTACAGCCTAGAGTCAAGTTCTGTAAAGATGATGGTGAAACCAAGGTGGATGAAAACCATTACAGGAGTTTAATTGGATGGCTTATGTACTCACTACTTTAAGACCTGATATTATGCAAGTTGTGAGTCTCTTGTCCAAGTTTATGCATTGTGCAAGTGACAGGGTGCTAAATGTATTGTTCGATATATCAAGGGAATTATTGACTATGATGTGAAGTATATAAGCTGTCCAAGATTTACGTTTACAGGTTTTTTCTAACAGTGATTGGGCAAGATCAGTTGATGATATGGAGAGTACAGCTGGTTATTGCTTCAGTTTTAGTTCAGGTGTGATCAATCGGTGTTCAAAGAAGTAAGAAATCACAACTCAAAGCAATGTAGAAGTCGAGTTTTTTGCTGTAACTACAATAACAAATCATGCAATATGGCTTAGAAAGATTCTCAAGATCTGAATATGGTGCAACAATAGCCAACTCAAATTTTTGTTGATAATCAAGCAGCCATATCAATCTCTTCAAATCCTGTGATTCATGACAAGAAAAAGCATTTTAAAATTAAATATTATTTACTGAGGGAAGCTCAGAAAGAAGGAGAAATTTTTATAGTATATTGCAGATCTGAAGAACAAGTGGCTGACATCTTCACAAAAGCTTTGCCTAAAGCCAAATTTTACATTCTAAGAGAAAAATTGGGAGTTTACAGCATCAAAGACAAGGAGTGTACGAAATATGCCTTTGACGCCGCAGGAGATATGTTACGGCTATGTTAATCAAGTCTAGGTGTCAAGTTAGTTGTGATTTGTTAGATGTTGAAAATTTAAGTTTGAATAAATTATGTTGCTGTCATAATTTGATAAGCAACTAAGGTCCTAGTTTTTAGGGATAAGTACACATGATCTTTAGCTGATTTGTTTGTGATTTTTTAAAATATTTTTCTAATCTTTTCTATCAAGTTTTCATGTATAAAATACAATGTTACAAATACTATACCAGATTTGGTACCGAATTGGATTATGGTACAGTACTGTATCAGTCCCGGTCAATACTGGATATCGTTTCAGATAATTTTTTAAATTTATAAAATAGTCCCTAATTTTTTTTAAAAATTGCAAAATAATCCATTGTCATATTGTACAGTTGTATTGTATATTTTTAACCTAATCTCTAAAAATCAAAATAATAAATAATAATCACAATTAATATGAAATAAAAATAATTTTCTGATATTTCACACATAAATAATAACCACAATTTATATAAAAAAGACAATCATTATAAAAAATATAAAATTAAGAACAATATAAATTATTTAAAATATTACAATTTCAATTTTTATTATATAATAAATAATAATTAAATCAAAACATCCAATAAAAAGAATAATAAATATCCTTAACTCTCAAAGTATTATAATTTACAACAAAAGTTTGTGACAAGGAAACAACTAAGTAAAATTAAAACATGAAATAAAAACATATATTATGTAACTTATTTTTAATTAAATATATTATATATTTGATTAACTAAAATTAATTATTACTAAAATTATAAATATCTTAATTTAATTTAATTTAATTTAATAATTATTAAAAAATATAATTAAATTTAAAATATTTTAAAAATATATTATATATTTCAAATAAAATGTGATTTAATAATTAAAAATATGTAAAATAAATATTAGTTTATATATAATAATTAAATTATTTATTTTTAAAAATTAAATATTTTATTAATAAATATGATATAAAATATTAAAATAAATTTAAATAAAAATGTTATTTTTATTTTTATTTAATGTGTAATTATTATTAGTAATAAAATATTTATTTTAAAAATAAAAAATTACAATAAAAGTTTAACTAACAAATTAAAAAATATTTGAAGAAAAAAGGGGGTAAAAAATTAAATTTTTTTATTTTTTTAAAATTAAAATTTGAAAAATATAGGGACTAATAAAATTTGACAAATTTGCAACTTAGTCCCTATATTTTTCAAAATTTTCGATACTGACCGGTATTTATAATATCATCTGGTACTAGCCGGTACTGACCGGTATTTAAACCCGGTATCGAAACTAAAATTTCGGTACCATTTTTTGACCAGTACGGTACGGATCTCATAATCTTGATTACCCCTAAAGACGATGGATAACTCAAAACGTTCGGAATCTGAACGTTTCGAATTTGCATCCTTGGACCATGAAGGCCACTTAGCTAAAAACGTGCGGATACGAAATCGGGAGGAAGAACCCCCACCACCTTCCAAAATGTCCTACAGTGCAGCTGTAATGGGAACACCGATGGTGGGAACCCCCACGGAGGACCTTGAATGGCCCGATGAGGATCCGGTCGAGAGCGAGGAAGGGGTATAACATCAACGATGGGAGCGTTGGGAGGAGGCATTGAACTATATATCACACACTTTCAAATCAAGGCTCGACAAAAAATGGGAAAATGCAGTCGTGGTTCAGTTGTTGGGCAGAAGGATTGGCTACAGAGTGTTGAGTGCGAGACTAAAGGATATGTGGAAACCAGAGGGACCAATGAAAGTGGTCGATCTCGACCATAACTATTTTCTGGTTAACTTCATCGAAGAAGAGGACTTCCTCAATGCACTAACCAAGGGCCCTTGGGTTATATTCAGATACGCCCTATCGGTCCAACGGTGGCTCCCTACCTTCAGACCATCGCAAGGAGCAGCATCCCGAGCTGTGGTCTGGATTAGCTTTCCGAAACTCCCTATTGTGACGTATCATCCTATGATACTATCAGCCCTAGGAAATCTGGTTAGGCAAACAATCAAAATTGTTAAGGCCACCAAGAATGTACAAAGGGGAAAATTTGCATGAGTAGCAGTAGATATTGACCTGTGTGAGTTGTTGCGGTCTAAAGTGGAACTCAATAGGGAGACGCTACTGGTCATATATAAGGGCCTGCCGCCAATCTGTGGCCTCTGTGGTATCGTTGGACACGACGCTAGCCTTTGTCCAACAAGGCCTCCAACGCATCCAGGAATGTCAGTTACTCCGACAACCAGGGAGGAAGGAGGACCAACGGTGATGGATGGAACATCTAGCGTGACAGCGACGGGGGGTGTCAGGAAGTGACTAGCAACGGTCGTAGACCTTGGGTTCAGGTACAGAGCAGAACACCACGTATGTCCCCAAACCCTATGACTCAACCAGCTACAATCCAGCTCCACAATGGTCCTCGTGTGGGTGGCTCTAGGTACGCGATACTGATAGACCCAAATAGCACGAGCGAGGTGCCCTAACTACCCTCAACTTCACACCATGTTAACCTAGCCTTGGGGATACGACAACGGACCAATTGGGCTGCATACATTGAAAACGAAACACCGAAGAACCATGGGGTGGGGTCCACTTCGATAGGCCTAAAAAAGAATCCAAAGGGCGCGTATAAAGGCAAAGGCGGAGACAAAAAAGAAAAGGCTGAAGGATCCAACCCAAAAGTTGGCATTGAGAACGTCTCGGGCCTAAGTCCAATTGCACAACTCAAGCCAAATTCTAAGGAGAAGTATATCACCGTGGTCCTTTATTCCCATCATTAATTATTATGTGAAAGGCTAGAGGCACCATCGAGTGTAATGGCCGATGGGGAGAAAAACAAACTCATGGAAGGGGTTGAACATTGTGAGGATGTCAATGATGTGAATGGGATTGACTTTAAACTTCCACCTTTTGAGCCTCCCAATAAACTGGATGGGGAGACATGTATGGAGGAGGATCTGCATGTACAAAACTCTGTAGAGGAGGGATGACACAAACTCAGGTCGGTTGCTAAGGTGCGACGCCAGATGGAATCCCCGATTTCACTCGGACTTAGGTGCCAGTAATAAGCCTCTCCACTCTTAGATTATGTCTATCCTGATATGGAATTGTCAAAGGGCAGGGGGAATTCAGGTTCAAAATATTTTGTGACAGTACCTACGCACCTACACACCAGGGATTCTGGTGTTAGTAGAAACCAGAGTTAGTGGTAGGAGAGCCCTTGAAATAGTGAATAAGTTGGGTTTTGATTATTCCATCCGTGTGGAAGTTGGCGGGTATGCTGGAGGGATTTGGATGCTATGGAAGAGGGAGTTTGATGTTTCTATGGTAGTAGTTCATAGGCAATTCAGTCACACTACGATCAAGCATGGAACCTATTCCTTTGATTTTACTGTCGTTTATGCTAGTCCCCATCCTTCAACCTAGAAATTTATTTGGCCTCACTTGAGGTGGATAGGAAGTATCACACACCGTCCTTGGATTACTGGAGGAGACTTTAACGCTAAGCTAGAAATTACGGATAAAAGGGGCAGATCCCCCATAACTCCTGTTGTTAATACACATTTCAAGGAATGGGTGCATGCGTGTGGCTTGTATGATCTGGGTTATATTGTCTCGAAGTTTACTTGGCGGCAAGGAGACATTCAGGCTAGATTATATCGTATTTTAATTTCTTCGTCTTAGTTAACTACTTTCCCTCACGCGGTGAACCATCATCTTCCCTTTATTGGATTCGATCATTGGCCTCTGCTTTTAAATTTATTCACCCGAGCCCAAGAGTAACTGGCCAAAAACGGTTTTATTTCCAAGCTACTTGGCTAGCCCATGACGATTTTGCTCAAGTGGTTTCTGAGAATTGGCTTCCGGCAGGGTAGACATTTAGCAATTTATTAGCTGCATTCTCAAATCATCTCAAGTTATGGAATAAGGAAGTCTTCAGCCATATATTCCATTAGAAAAACAGGCTGTTAGCCCGGTTGAATGGCATCTAGAGGGTAATGGATCGTGATAACTCTGAGTCTCTATTGGCACTGTAAGATAAGCTGAGCACCGAATTAATGCTGGTGTTATGTGAGGAGAAACTCTATTGGCATCAGCAAGCTAGGTGTGCATGGTTGGCACAATGTGATCGTAATACAAAATATTATCATATTGTTACTGTGGCCAAACGACAAAATCTAAAGATAGGGCACTTACTGGATCATACTGGAATTGAGATTTCAGATCCAGAGCAATTGCGCAATATGGTGCAGTAATATTTTGTAGACTTGTATGCTACCATTGAGTCCACCACTCATCGGTTTCCCATTATCGGAACCTTTCCTAAATTAACGCAGGATCATATTAATGACCTTGCTAACCCAGTCCATGCATCCGAAATAAAAAGTGTTGTTTTTGGAATGAACCCCAATAAAGCCCCAGGGGTTGATGGATTCCCCGCCTTATTTTTTTAGAACCGATGGGGCAAAGTGGGACTAATGGTGGTGGAGTTCATTCAACAAATCTTCAGACATGAACGATGAGAGCAAGAGATAAACCGAACTATCATGGTCCTAATTCTGAAAGTTATGTCCCCAAAGTATGTTACTCAGTTTAGACCAATTAGTCTCTGCTTCGTGATTTACAAGATCATCTTTAAAGTTATTGTAAATAGATTGAAGAATCAACTTGATTACTTAGTGGCGAATACCCAAGGCAGCTTTATCCCTCGAAGACATATAACGGATAATATCATCATAGCTCATGAGGTAATCCATTCATTAAGAAGAAAGAGGGGAAAGACAGGGTATTTTGCCCATAAGATCGATTTGGAAAAGGCTTACGATAGACTCCGTTGGGACTTTATAAAAGACACATTTAGGGATATTGGGATTCCGAACTGTTTAGCTAGCATCATCATGAAGTGTGTGACCATGGTTACAATGCAAGTTGCCTGGAATGGCACTCTTCCCGAGTCGTTCACTCGTACCAGGGGTATTCGACAAGGAGACCCCCTCTCACTTTATTTATTCGTTCTGTGTATGGAGAGGTTAGGATATATTATTTCACATGAGATGGCGCAAGGATGTTGGAAATTGATTAAGCTAAGTAAAACATGGCCTTCCCTTTCTCATCTTTTCTTTGCAGATGATCTTGTGTTGTTTGGAGAGGCTACGGACACATAGATGCAGGTGGTCTCATAGACTTTGGAGACTTTTTGCAAGGCTTCAGGGTAAAAAGTGAGCCCTGATAAAGCTCGAATCTTTTTCTCCAAGAATGTTTCTCGGGAGCAAGCGTGTAGGCTTAGTCACGCACTACAAATTCAATGCACTACCAACTTGGGTAAATATCTTGGAGTTCCACTAATCCATGAGCGCACAACGAGGAAAACATACCATCACATCATTGATAAAGCGCAACAAAAACTCACAGGTTGGAGTGTGAGGTCCCTGGCTCTGGCAGGATGGGTCACCTTAACCTAATCCGTGATCTCGTCCCTCCCAATTTACACCATAGAAACTGCGAGATTACCACGTCAATTTTGTGATGACTTGGAAAAACTCATGAGGAAGTTTATCTGGGGCTCCAAGAACGGCACTCATAAACCGTAACTAGTCGCCTGGGAGGCTGTTTGTCGACCAAAAAATGCAGGGAGCCTCGGGATTAAATGAATTCGTTCCTCCAATGACGCCTTACTTACTAAGTTGGGATGAGATTTGCTTACTAAACCGTCAACACTATGGGTATAGATCCTGCAAGCCAAATATCGCTTTGGCGATTTCCATACCCCTTAAACACTGGATAGAAAAGGGGCATCGGTCGTTTGGAAGGGTAATCCGCTACCTGGCGTTTTGTCCACCAGGGTTCAAATGGAAAATCGATAATGGCCACATAATAAATTTTTAGTTAGATCCTTGGTTGGAAGATTGGGATCCTCTTGTTTTTGTGACCATATCCCACCTTCCGGAACACTGATTGTACCCCAAAGTCACTGAGGTTGTGGATTAGGTTGGGAACTGGAAATGGAACCTTTTCCAGCATTATCTTCTAACTACAGTTTGCTTGGATATTGCGGCTATTCGAGTACCGGTAGAAGGGATGGGGGAGGATAGAGTAGTGCGGGCTCCAGCTAAAATTGACGACTTTACTGTAGCTTCCACTTATGACTTAATTGAACATAGTGTCCCCAAAGACTAAAATAAAAGCTGGAATATGATATGGAAATGGCCGGGACCCCAGAGGATACATTCGTTTCTGTGGCTACTTACCAAAAGGAAGATGTTGACAAACCAATAGAGAGTCGCTTGTTGACTCGCAACAGATGACGGTTGTTAGTTTTATGGCCAAGAAGAAACAACGTTGCATGCACTCCGAGATTGTCCAAGGGTCAAATCCTTTTGGCTCCAATTCCCTTCTGAAGTGATAGTTACTGATGAGAGGAAGTGGTGGAAATTTAATCTTCCTAAACAGCTACAAATATAGATGAGGGAATGGACAACAATATTTGGGGTTTCGTGCTGGTACATATGGCAATGGCGGAAGAAGAGTATCTTTGAGGAGGGGTTTATTTGGCTAGAAGAGGGATCCAAAGTAGTGTTGCACTATGTGGATTGGATAGAGTTGGCGCAAGATGTAGAAGGCAGGGTGCTTAAAACATAGGGGTTGCCATGGGGTACGCCAGTTGGATGGACTCCCTACCATAGGGGGTTGGATTAAATTAAACACCGATGGAGCAATTAACATTGGCTCAAGCGTTGCTACGGATGGCGGCTTATTTCAGGACTGCAAAGGAATGTGGACATAGGGTTTCCTGTAACATATTGGCAGGTGCTTGCCAACTACTACTGAATTATGGGGGGTGCATTCAGGACTCATCTTAGCTTGGGACCTTAGCTCTCGACATGTCGTCCTAGAAGTGGATTCTCCTGAGGTAATCAACATTCTTTCTTCACCCAAATTAATGTTGATTGAAGGTCATTTTTTGGTGCAAGATATCTGGGCTTTAATGCGGGGCGATTGGGATGTCCAACTACAACATGTCTATCAAGAAGGGAATCAGAGTGCGGACAGCCTTGCTCATTTGACATTATGCTCCAGGCCAGGCTTATATATTCTCTGGGAACCTCCGTCTGTAACCAGGGAGCTGGTCCGAAAGGATATGTAGGGCGTCTTATATTGTAGAGTACTGCGATAGGGTAGTAATAGTTTTTTGTCCCTTGTAAAAAAAAAAGGACAAACAATATTATATTATTATTCATTTGCATGGGTACCAGCTTGTCAAATTTTAAGAACTGGTCTTATATATGTATTATTTAGAACTGATATACAAGGCACTCGACAATGGATCGGAGCTCAGAGCTTCAATCTTTGACACCCTAAAAACTAACCACTCAAGTGCTCGCCATATCCTCAGGCTCAGTTCCTTGCTAGCCACCTTTAACGATAGACTATCGAGTATACAACATTTTTAAAGGAAGAATGACAACTCCAGTAGTATTGGTCTCTCAGAGTATCGTGAAGCCATCTTCCCCTACACCAAACCATCTACGTCGATACCAGCTTTCCTCTTTAGATCAAGTTATGGCCCCTACTTTCATACCTTGGCTCTTGTTCTATCCTGGACCAACTACAAACGTTACCAACAAAGGGAGATCTGAACTTGTTAAGAAATCATTGTCCCAGACATTGTCCAAATTCTACCCTCTGGCAGGACGTTTCAGAAATAACTACAACTTCGTAGAATGCAATGACGAGGGCGTCATGTTTGTCGAAGCAAAGGCTAGAGGCAGCATATTTGATGTTATCCAACATCGAAATCTCGATGATCTCAATAAGTTGCTTCCATTTAAAAGCAGTCAAGTCAATGATCTAGTTGCTGTTGTTCAGGTCACGCACTTTGACTGTGGTGGCACTGTGATTGGTCTTCTCTTTCAACACAAGATTGGAGATGCGTTGTCATCAATTAATTTCCTCAACAGCTGGGGAGAAATTGCTTGTGGCAAAATCCATGTAAGTCCTCCTTGTTTTGATTTGGCGGCTAGATTTCCACCGATTAACATGGAGGATTTTGATCATAA
>JAOTAY010020112.1:0-13409 GCA_025629805.1 Erythroxylum baracoense
TGAATGCCTATAGAAAAAGTTATGCCTATAGCCCTGAAGCAGGTACATGTGTAAAATGGTGGACTCACCAACGCTATCCCTTGAGGTATTTTGGTTGAAATGAAGCATTGAACAAGTAGACTATTTAGTTGTAAGTCGACTATTAACAATCAGATCTGTCATTTGGATAAATGGATTAGTCAGTTATTCGAAGAGCGGAGCTGAGCTTAGGAAGGGGAGTTTTGAATACAAGTATAGTTGATGAATGTATGTTATCCGAATGCCATCGCCGGGCTCCAGAAATGGGGTTCGACGTCTTATGGTATCAGATAGAGCATGAAAGCTGGACTCTAAAAATGGGGTCTAGCATTGAAAGAAGAATTATAGTGGAATTCTAAGAAGAGTATAAAGAGTGGACATAAGCAAGGGCTGTTTACCAAACTGCTATTAATTGGTTTGCATTTTCTCCTCTATTTCCTCTTTAAGTTATTATTTGATTAATTTATATGAGTAAATTTTTGTATACTCATTTATATTGATTGGTTTTAATTGGGTATATTGGTTAGAAAAATTGTTAAATTTTGTAAACATCCAATTCACTCCCCTTCTTAGGTGCCATTAAGGACTAATAAGTGGTATCAAAGCAAGTCTATTAGATTAGTATTTCTATCGAAATCCTATAGCAAAGATTATAATGATATATTTAGGGGCATCATCATCATCATTATGATAACAACACAAATATAATATTGCAAAAGACCAAAGTTCAGTGGAAAAGCTTGTCTCTCCTTCACTAGTGTGTATGTATTTATATATAAGATTATACAACAAGTTAGGTACATAATTGTATGAATACAATAAATGAAAATATACAAATTTATAAGGCTAATATCAAGAATGCTAATATGAAGGCTTATATGAAGGCAATATTACTGTTGACGTCCCCCTCAAATTGATGCTAGGTGTCTACAAGCATCAATTTGGAAACTAGATACTGGTGTCGTATAGATGTCATAAATTTAGTAAGCAAATCAACAACTTGATTTTCAGAAGGAACATGATGAATTTGGAGAATTTGATCGTGCACAAGCTTATGAATATAGTGGCAATCCACCTCAATATATTTCGTGCATCTATGATGGACAAGATTAGTTACTATGCGAATAACACTAATATTATTATCATAAAGAGATGTAGGTTTATCAAATGAAATGCAAAAATCTAATAGAAGTCACCAAAGCCAAACTATTTCTTAACTAACAGATGATATGAAGCGATATTCGACTTCAATTGATGTCTTTGCAACCCAATCTTGTTTTTTGCGTTTCCATGAAATAGGGGATGAGCCAAAAAAGATACACCAGCCATTAGTGGAATGTCTTATATTAAGGCACCCAGCATAATCAGCATCAACAAATGCAACATGCTCTATAAAGGATATTGAAGAAAATAATATACCTTTTCCTAAAGTATCTTTCAAATATTGAATGATGCAATAAAGAGCAGAAAGATGCAACTTACAAATATTGGAAACAAATTGACGGACTATTTGAACAACATAAGAAATGTCAGGCCAAGTTGTTGTAAGATATAAGACTAGCAACGAGATGCCTATAGAGGTCGGATCAAATAATGATTGCCCTGTATCTTTTGTTAATTTAATGTTGAGCTTCATTGGTGTAACACAAAATTGGTTATCGAGAAGATTGGCTAATTGGATCAACTTTTGCTATGTAAGATATATGCCATTCTCTGTTTGGAAACCTACAATCCTAAGAAATAAAACAAATGGCTAAGATCTTTCATATGGAAGGAGGATTGTAGAATTTTCTTCAACTTGTCAATACCTTGTTGATCATCTCCTGTGATAACCATATCATCAACATTCACTAGCAAAACAATGATGCCATTAGAGGAATGTGAAGTAAACAATGAATAATCATTGGAACTTTGTTGAAACCCAGCTGATTTAATAGTAGATGAGAGTTTAGCAAACCATGCATGAGGAGCTTGTTTGATTCTATAAAGTAACTTGTTGCGTTCGCATACCAAATTGGGATTAAAGAGATGATATCCTGGTGATGGTCTCATGTATACAGTCTCTTTCAAGTCTCCATGCAAAAAGACATTTTTGACATCCATCTAATTTAAAGGCCATCGTTTAGTGGATGCCACAGCTAACAACATTCGAGCTGTGGTCATCTTAGCCACTATAGAAAAGGTCTCCTTATAATCAATACTATATTCCTACATAAATCATTGAGCAACTAATCTAGCCTTAAACCTATCAATAGAACCATCAGGTTTGAGTTTACAGTATACACCCATTTGCTACCAACCAGTGATACATCAGATGGAGTAGGGACTAATTCCCCAGTTTGGTTTGCCTCAAGAGCCAAAATTTCCTCTTCTATGGCACTTTTCCAACATGCAATTTATGCTGCTTATTTATAACTAAAAGGTATGGAAATGGACTCAAGAGTGCTAAGATAAGCAATGGAAGGACCATATCATTTAGGAGAATAACCATATCTATCGGGAGCTTTCTTAAGTTAAAACAGTTTGAATGGCATGGATCAAGTGGAAAAGAAAAGGGCACGGATAATAATTGTGGACTTGCTAGACCTTCAGGAGCAGGACCAAGTTGAAGCGTAGAGGATGCGAATACATTTGAACCTAGAGAGTCAATTTCTGAATTGCTTTCTAAATGAGAAGTATCAAAAAATGAAGGTATAAATAGCAAAGTTTCACTAGTGGAATGTGTAGGTGTTTCAAAATGAGATGAAAAATAATATAATTTTTTGTAAAAAAATTGCTTGACGTGGGATGTGAATTCTTGTTGCTTGGAAATCATAGTAAAGATAGCCTTCATGTTTGTCACTATAACCAAGAAACACACATTTGGTAGCTTTAGGAGATAATTTGGTCCATTGATGTATAAATTTTAAGACAATACAAATGCAGCCAAAAACTCTAAGTTGATAATACGTAGGCGTATTGTTTTAAGGCTTAGATATAGGTTATCAATTGACAAGAAAAACAGTTTTATGAATGGCTTTTACCTATAAACTATGAGGGACATGAGACTTAAGGAGGAGGGTACGGGCAATTTCAAGTATATGTCAATGTTTTCTTTCGACGACACCATTTTGTTCTAGGGTTTGGGGACATGATAGTTTACGTAAAATCCCTTTAATCTGAAAGAATGTTGTAAGTTGTGAGTAACAAAATTCTCCTCTAGGGTTAGATTGAAATATTTTAATGGTTTTGCCAAATTGTGTCTCAATCAAGTTAATAAAGGCTTTTGCTATATTTGCAAATTCAGATTTAGCATGCAAGAAAAATACCCAAGTAAAACATGTATGATGATCAATGAACAAGATAAAAAACTATATCCTAGCCTCGATAAGGATGGTGATGGCCCCCATAAATCAGTATGAATGAGATCAAAAGGTGCATCAATATGAGATGAGCTAGAAAGAAAAGGTAATTTGGTAGTCTTACTAAGAGCATAACTTTTACAATTTAATTTCAAAAAGTCACAGTTAACATTTAATTGAACAAGAAGAACACTAAATTGAAATATACTTTTGAGTCTACCAACATGAGGGTGTCCAAGGCGTCGAAGCCGAAGATACCACTTTTTATTTTCCAATAAAACGTCGTTTAAAGAAGAAACAACACAAAAAAGGAGAGTAAAATCTATTATTCTCAAAAACTTGATTATCCAGGTCCAAGTGAAATAATCTTCCTTGTTTATGCCCCTTCCCGATCACCCTCCCACTTTGAAGGTCCTGTGTAGAACAATTAGAAGGAGAAAAACTAACAGAACAATTGTTATCAACCAATTGGCCTATAGAGATTAAATTGGTAGTTAAATTGGGAATATTGAGGAATTAGAAAAAGGAAGAGATTTATTCAAAGAAAGTATTCCCATCCCTTTTATTGGTAGTTTTTCACCACCAGTAGTAGTAACAAGTTGATTTGAAGGACAAGAATGAAGTTTGGAAAAATTGTGCTTGTGGTTTGACATATAATTAAATGCCACAGAATCAACGAGCCAGGGAGATGCAGAAAAAGCAGAAGAAATATCACTTAGTAAAGTTGCTTGTAAGGTAGTTTGAATCATATGTTGTATGGCTTCTTAAGTGAGGTTTGAGGTACTTTTAGCAGAGCCACTATTGTCACATTCTTCACTCGAAGTAGTTATGAAAAATGTAGATTAGTTATGTTTACTTTTTTGTAAAAGTCGACACTTAAGTATCACATATCCTTTCTTCTTATAATAGTTACATTCATTCCTCTTCTTGCAATGAGCTTGTATATGTCCAAAACTATTACAAAATCAGCACTGAACTTTGCTAGAGTCTGCACCAGATTGTTTCATTTAGGGCTTTCCATAAGAAGCTAAGAAAACAATTTCAACATAATTGATTTTAGCATCCAAATGAGCTTAAGTACGAAGTCCAGTCTCTTCTTGAAGAAGGTCACCAAAAACTAAATCAACATCTGTTATGCCTCTATTAATGATGTTAACCTTGGCATTCTCAAACTCAGGTTTGAGTTTCATAAGGAATTTAAGCACCCTGCTCCTGTGCCTTTCTTTCTTCAGTGCCTTATATGACGCACCTTCAATAAAGCTCAAAGATACCATTTCCAATTCAGTCCATAATCCCAATAATTCATAATAAAAAGTTCTTATGTCTCTATCATCTTGAGAAAGTTTAGCAATCTCATACTCAATTTCAAATCATCTAGCTTGATTTATCTATAAATATACTTAAGATGATCCCATATGGTGCGAGCAGTACAAAATGACCTCAAACTCAAAACAATATCATTTTCCACAAAATTCAAAATCCAAGCGATAACTCTAGCATTGTTTGCTTTCCATTTAGCCTTTTCTTTATTATCAATTGGTTTTTTAAGGACCCATCTAGAAATTTAGATAATTCTTTCCCTTCTATGAACATACGAAAATGAAATTCCGAAAGAGGATAGTTCCTCCCATTAAATTTAACAGATATTGTATCAGAATTTTCAGAATCCATGATATCATATGAGAGTTATAGATTGCACCTGAATGCTTGTTGAGATCGAAAATAAATTGTGAAAAACATGAACTGATCGCTACACAAATTGATTGCTTGTAGATCCAAAATATATTTCTAACAAACAAATTTTGAAATGGCTCTTATACCATGATAACAACATAAATATAATATTGTAAAAGATTAAAGTTTGGTGTAAAAGGTTGTCTCTCCTTTACTGGTGTGTATGTATTTATATACAAGACTATATAACAAATTAGGTACATAATTGTAGGAATACAATAAATGAAAATATACAAATTTATAAGGCTAATATCAAGGTTGCTAATATGAAGTCCAATATTAAGGCAATATTATTGTTGACACATTCAACCAAAAGGGATAAAGCATTAGTAGATTACCTTTCATTGATGACAATGAATATCTTTATTAAAAAAACTAGGATGACATTTTTCTAATGAAAAAAGTGTAGACTTATGGGAAATAGTTTCTAATAGTCCCTTTATTCTAATAAAAATTGTAGATAGCAAAAAAGGTACTTAAATTGAAGTAAAAATGGAAACCTCAAGAAAAAAGATTACTTTCCTTGAATAGTAAGGCCATAATATCCTTTTTATGCATAAGAAATAAATGAATTCAATAGAGTATTTGGCATTCTTTAGAAGTTATGCATGAAGGAACCAATCAAGTGAAAGAGACAAAGTAAGCATGCTAATGTATCAATATAAATTGTATCAAATGAAGCATGGTAAAAGTATAGTTAGCATGTATACTAGATTTATTAATATTATTAATGCTCTCCAAGGTCTTAGAAAGAACTATACTATGTTGAAATGATAAAAAAGTTATTTAGGTTACTTCTGAAGGTGTGGGAAGCTAAAGTGATGGCCATACGAGAAGCTAAGTATCTAATAATGCTACTATTAGAGGAACTTATTGGATCTCTCCTTATATATGAAATAAGGCTTTAAGAGACATAAGAAGAGATGATGCTTCTAAAGAAAAAGAATTTAATGTTTAAAGCCTTAAAAGAAGAATCAAGTTAAAAGTAAGAGACATCAACTAGTGAAAGCAAAGAAGAAGAAATTGGCTTACTCGCTAGAAAATTCAAGAAGTTTTTGAAGAAGAATTTGTCCAAAAGAAAGAGCTTCAAGAAGGTAAAAGTATTTTAAAACATAAATCCTCTAATATTACTTGCTTTGAATGTGGAAAACCTGACCATATAAGGTCGCAATATCCTCGACTCAAAGATAAAAAGAAGTATGAGAGAAATTATAAAAAGGAGAAGAAGGACAAGAAGAAGACATTTAAACCATCGACTTGGGATAATATAAGTGAATATGAAAGTGCCCATTCAAAAGAAGAGAGAGCTTGTATGTACTTTGCCACCATGATGAGGCAACATCCAATCCTGATTCTTGTAATAATGATAGTGATGTTAAATTGACATATGGTGAATTTTTTGAAAGTTTAGAAATCATGAGCAAGAAAAGGAAGAAATTATCTTACAAACTTAAGGAAGCTTTAAAAATTTGGACACATGCATAAGTGAGAATGAAAATAAAATTGAATTGTATAGCATTAAAGCATCCAAAATATGATTATTGATGACAATTATAACTTAGATGCATTAAGGTGTAAGAATGAAATATTGAAAAAGGAAATTGATGCTCTCAAGGATTTATATAAATTTATAAAGGGAAGTGAGAAACTTGGTTAGGAGCTTAAAAGAATTCTAACGATTGACATAAAATTAGCCATAAATATGAAAGTGTTTCCAACACTAAAACTACTTCTATTCAGGGAAAGAATTTATATAGTGAAGAACCATCCTAAAATGACAAATGAACATAAAGCATTCACATCCAAATATACACATCACATGACATGTTCAACAAGGCCTAATTTAAGAGTAAATATCATGCTTTCATATATGGCTCACAACCTAGGCATAGAGTTCAATATTCTTAGGGGAAGAATAGGCATAATTTTTATAATAACATGCAAACCCACTCACAATCCTATAGAAGCATCCATCATGCCTGCATTCATAATAGACATCGTACATATAATCATGGTAGGACTTTTCACTATCCTAAAATACCATTCAACACATTTAATGTCCAAAGAAAACTTTCTCATTATACATACACACATAAAATTCTAAGCAATGCATTTATGCATCATCATTACTCATAGAACATGGTATATCATTTTTGTGGTGAGTTTGGACATATTGATAGATTTTGCTTTATCAAATAATGAATGTTAAGGAAATCTTTGGAAGTGTGGGTTAAAAAGAAAAAGGACCTAGAAAATCAAGGAGCCAAGCTTTTTGGGTTCCTAAAACACATTGATTGCCTTAATTTATGAGGATATTAGAAAAATAAAACCAAATGGTATGTAGTATAGATTATAGTATTATTAAGGATTTTGTGCATTTTATCTTGATAAATCTAACCTTCTTGCCTCCAAGAAAGTCTTGAAGATGTTATTGTAAGATATGAAGAACATAACCCTTAAAATTAACCATCTAGACTTCTCAAATTGTTGAACTAATTGAGAAAGAGAGAAGGATGAGATGCCACTAATGGATTTAGAATTCAAGAAGAATCTTCATTCAAATCTCTTATAAGTAACATTTAACATAAGGTAATTATTAGTTTATGATTTAGAAATATGTGATTACTTCCGTTTATGAGTTAATTTAAGTATAAATCCTTGGTGATTATTATTTGGGTTTGAATAATGAATAAGGTGTTTTTAAAGTGTGAATCTTATTACCTAGAATTAGAGACTATATGAAAATTAAGGTCACTTAGGTAGAATTTACATCAATTGGGTTATTATTTCTATAAACTATTGAATAAGGATAAATCTTATTCAATTAAAGGATAGTTTTGGTTAATAGGAATTATTTTTAATAAGTCCCTCTATATGATTAAATTCTCTTATTGATATTTAATTAGTTAATATATACTTTAATAGAATTTTTTAAAAAGTTTTGATGTTTTAATTCAAGTTTCAAAGATGGCTCCTTAAACTTCTAGTTAAGTGGTTGACTAATATCTTATTATGGTCGACCAATATCTTTAAAATGCAACTCTTTTTTACTTTTAAATGAGTTCGTTAGTTTTTTGGTTGCTTAGATAGTCGCCCAAGCCGTCTCATTAATCACAAATATCCTTCAGTGGTTGATCGATGTCCCAATATTTGACATTTTTTACCTTTCCAATCATTTTGTAAATCAAATGGCTTCCTTTGCCAGCCAACCATACTTGTGTTCTTTAATATCATAAGTATTTTGTCATCATTAAAAAGAAGGAAATTGTTGAACTGAGGGAGGTTCCGATTGATGTTTTGATGATAAAGAAATATAATTATTACTAATATGTTTATCATTTTGATGAAAAGTAATATTAAAATAAAATAAAGCCATAAACTTGAAGATAATGTATGAAGTTTATAAAAAGAAGTTGAAGTTTGCAACCGATGAAATGAAGAATTAAAACAAGAACAAAAGAAGATCAAGGCTGATCAAGGTCATTTCATATTTGTATTATTATTTGTAAGCCAACTTTGATAATTTGAATATCCATAAGACTCACTATGCATAATCATTTCATCTTCCTTTATCACATTAGTCTTTATATTCATTAAGAGACATTGAAGCTTTTGATTCTAATATAAAAGTGTCTTGATATTTCAAATAATCTCTAGGAAACATTTTGAGAAGTGCTTTAATTATATTGGGATTAAACAAATTATATTTGAGCATTTGAAGTTATCAAAATCAGGTTTTGGGTTAAATGGTCGACCAATATGGGGTGGTCAACCTATATAGTTAAATTTGTTAAATTTGAAGTATTTAGGGTTTGTTATAGTATTGGTTGATGCACTAGTCAACCAGTATAGGTTACTAGTTGGTTAACAGTATTGGTTGACCAATATAGGTTACTTGTTGACTAGTATCTGATAGGTAATGAAACTAGTGCTGTAAATGCATACTGGTCGACCAATACACTATACTAATCAACTAGTGCGTCGAATATACATGTCTTAACGGCTAGTTCTTAGCTCCAACTGCTATTTTGGGTCCTAAAAACCCATAAATATGTGTTTTCATCATTGGTTTTAGCATCAAAAAGGTTTTGGGTGTTGTATACACACATTTTAAAGAGTTTTTTAATCATTTGAGCATTATTTTATCATATTTGTGTAAGCAAGTAATTTTGGAGTTATTATGTCATGATCTAGAACCACATCGGGCACTTGACAACTGCCATATACTCAAGCTAATGATACTCACGATACCCTTAACCTAACTATGCAAGGTTAACTGGACATCTTTAAAAACATTTCGATAGCACAATGGTTGTAATTTGAAAATTTCAAAATGAAAAACACTTGTATATTAGTTTCAAACGCACTTCTATATTCACATTAAAACTTTACCACAACTTCTGGACTTTGAAGTCCACTCAAGAGAAATCTCAATAATAGTACAAAATGTTCATACATAAAGTCGTTTGCAATTCACAAGACAGACAAGAGTTAATTTACAAAATTATAAAACATATCAACATAATCATGAGCCACTATACAACAAAAGTACAAAATAGAGACTACCCATATGCGATAATGCCCCGAATATGTCAAAAGACCGTACTAACCACTCAGAGCTTCAAGCTCACCAAATTAACCAACATGGTTGGAAAGCGGAGGGGATGGGTACACTATGTACTCAGTGAGCAGAAAAAATCATATATAGAAAATAGAACCTGGTACACACCAAAATGATCTAAATAACCTAAGGACGGTTTTACACATCTAACATGTATATAACCACCTATGAAGTGAATATGCATGACATAGAAACACATATACCTAGTTTATGACTCATCCCATACTGGTTAGGAACCACATAGGCCTAGCCTATTAATCACTCTTTCAGTGAACATAGGTTCTAGTTCTAGTACATAAGAGCAAAAAAGCATCACATGTAAAATCAAAATTCGTCAGGAAGTCAAATCTCAGAATACGCCAAAATAGTTATGTGTGTCGCCACTAGTCAGCCAAACTAGTGTGCACACCCACTAAATCCCAGTGTTGGCTCGACTTTCATCTATGGTGAGTCCATACTATGGTTGACAAGAGCGTCATGACCTTAGTTGATGACCTCGTTGGTGACCAAACCTCTAAGTGTGCAATCACTCACAAGTCCTACAGAATGGTGTCATTAGAAAGACTTGACTTTTATGTACCGGCGTCAAGGGTATGGGGTTGTTTAATCTGTTATGTCTAGCACACGATTGGCCAATCGTTACCTCACCAATTATAAAAAGGTCATATATAAATATTAAGTACTAAAATCAAGTACGGTACCATGCCATTATTTATAGGTCCAACCGATAAAATGAAACCTTACCATAGCTCTAAGACAAAAGAGAACACATACACGCCGCATACAAGACTTGGTTATGCATATGTAAGTTCCAAAACATTATTTCATACAATGAAAGTCATCTTTTGCACTCCAAGTGCAAAATTATTCAAAAATATAGTTTTATAAAATAAAACATTGTCCTTTGCACTTCAAGTGTAGGTTTGTTGAAAACAATATCAATCCTCAAAATACGAAATAAAAACATCAGATTCACTCCAAGTATAAAAATTTATTTAAAACAACGTCGTTTACTAAATAAATAAGTATAACATTTATTTGAGATTCAATTCTATAATGCATTACCTAGGTTCAAAATTCACATACAAGTCATCATATATGTCTTCGGATGTCCTAATCCCATTTAAGAGATGTTTTTCCCCAACTCACATTAAAAGAAGGTGTACACTCCTTTGACTTCAACAATCCCTTGTACGAGCTTCTTAATCAACAGCTCCCAAGTTTTTATACATACAAATGTAATGTATTTACTACTCAAACATATAACTCATATTTATACACCATGACATTAGTGTATAAAACATAATATCACTATTTTTTTAAGCTATGGGATTCGGCCATTAAGCTTCCTACATGGTTACTTCCCTTATTTTTCACATAAGCTTTCTTTTGCATTTTCCAAGGCATTTAATGCCTTCATCCAATACTTACACATTTAAAACCATAATTGAGCACTTTTTTTTTATCCAAGCACATTAGGCCACTACTCATCAATCTAAGCAACAATTCAAGTTTACTCTAAGTAAACATGAAAGCCTTTTTCCAATGCACACCATCAAACTCTTTAAATCCTAAGCCAAGTTCACTTAGGCATTTTATCAAACACTAAAGGCGCAAATGTTCGCTCAAGGTTACATACACTAAGTTTTACTAATTAAAACCTTGGTAATTACCGCAAGCGCACGGGTCATTTACATAGTACCTAAGATGTCAATCCTACGAGGAAGGGAACTAGTCCTAAAATCTAAAGGTAGATAAGTTAGCAATTAACCTAATTAAAGAACTAATGCAGAAATTAAATCATTCAACAATCAATATGAGATATTAAAGTGCTCGAGAGTAAAAAAAATAGCAAAATCACAGCCCAACCCCAAATCGACCTAGAAATTACCAAGGGAAAGAAAGGGGATTTTAATTCAAAACTAATAAAACCTAACCAATTATGCAATTATTGAATTAACGGGTCTAGGCAGTCTTAGGGTGAATTACTCTCTCTCGAGTTATAATTCTTAACCCTAATTAGTTATCCCTAATTCAAATTATGGGAATTACGATCTCTCAATCTACAATTGGTCCAAAACTTAAATTAATTTTAAAATTGCCTATTAACCTACCAGAAATCTATGCTCGATGTCTTATTACACAACTCTACCAGGTTAACTCAATTCTCTACCTATCAATTTACCTAACTCTCATTAGCCCAAATCAATGATTTTTACCTGGCTCACCCTCTAAGTTTGTTGCCCAATTATTAAGAACATAATTGAAATCACAATAAACTTAATAAGAAAACACAATCGAATAAATTTTATTAATCTCAGGAGTCAAAATCCTAAAGTGAGTATAAACGTAAACTTAACATTCACACAAAAAATCTCAACACCTATTTGAATTCTATACATAAATAAAACTAAAATAAAGGGAAATACTATGGGAACGGAAGCTCGAAGCAACGATGGCGGGAAACTACCTGTTCCAGGAAGTACTTCGCATCTAGCACTTCTTCGTGTTTCTCTTCCTTCGTCTCCTTTCTCGATCTCTTGATCTCTCTCTAGGTCTCTCTCGGATTTGACAGAGTTTTGCTCTTTTGGCACGACTCTCTTCACTCTCTAATGGCTACTAGCAGCTGTCTTGTAGTGTGCTATTTATTCTGTAGCAGCTCTAGGTCAAACTCGGGATCAAAACAGTCCCAAAAAACACTCAAACTTTAAGTTTTCGTGTCAGCCTGACACAAGGCACGATCGTGGCTGGTGATTTATCCTTTATATCATGATCATGGCCTGACTTGACGCTCTCTGTCACGATCGTGACCCTTGGTGTACAATCGTGGCCTGACTGCTTCTGGCTCTTCCTTCTCTATCATGATCGTGGCCACTGTGCACGATCGTGGCCTATGTCTTTTAGCCCGAAACTCTTCAAATCTTCATCGTTCTTTCCCATACCCTGCAACACTAACACACACATCAAGGTACCTCAAAAATATAACAATTAAGCTTAAAGATTCATACTAACCAATAAAAGACACATAAACATACAAACAAACATAATTAACATATAAACACACACTTAACTCTCAATTTAATGCTAAATACTTACCATATTACATCCTAAAACATTATGCAAAACGCAACTATCAACATCCCCACACTTAAACGTTTGCTTGTCCTCACACAAACAAAACAATAAAACACATAAAAACACATAACACACAATGCAATAATGAGAAAATGGCTCTGAATTTATTAAATAACTTTAATCTTGGACACAATCATTCGAATTATGGCAAATCATTAACAAACAAAATATGTGTATAGGGCTTTGAACTAAATATACAACTAAATCAAGACCTAAGTGTTACTTAGTTACCCTTTTCAATTGTGTACACACATTAATAAATCTTCGATCCCTCGGACTTTGTGACCATTCCTAAGTATAATCCCATGAAAATTGAAGCTTATTACAAGTTCAGTAGGTGTTTATTTAAAACACTTCTTTTTCTTTTTTTAAACTGGGATTTAGTCTTTTACTCGGAGGCAAACATTTGTGCTGAATGTCAATCTGGTTACTCAACTAAGTCAATTATTAAACAGTTTGGTTAAAACATCATTATAGCCTTTGTACGTGAAGGCACACATTTGTGATGTGTTTCGATCCAGTTACTAAGCTACATCATGTTTTCAACTAGCTACTAGCTC
>JAOTAY010020113.1:0-13408 GCA_025629805.1 Erythroxylum baracoense
CAAATATCTCAAAATGGCCTTACCTTCATTCTTCACCAAATGAAGGGATCCTTGGCTCAAAAGAAAGCTCTTTTCTTTCTCTTCCTTTTTCTCTTCTTGGACAGTTTCAAAATCTTTCTTGAAGACTAAGAACAATCAAACCCTAACTTGTTTTCTCTTCTTTCTCTTTTTTTCTCATGTTCAGAATTCTCTACTGCTTCCTTTTTTCATTCACGTTTCTTTTGCATTTATATGCAAGACAACACTTTTTCTTCCAATTATGTCCTTAATGATTCAGAAAAGTCCTATCTGTCCTTCCATTTATGCCTTGTATCATTTAGACTTGTGTGGCTTTCCAAAAACACCCTTGAATATTCTAACATAACACTTTATTCTAGAAAAATCTTCTCTATTGTCTTAGGATTCCAATGGTTCAAGAATCGAGTCATTTGAGTGTCTAGAGAAGAAATTATGGCCAAAAAAATCAAACATGTTTTTGTCTTCAGTCATACTGAACTTGTCTCGGAACAAATGAGTTAACTTTCACTAGAGGTGTTGGATTAAGATCATATTAGGACGCTTTCAAAGGGGACTTCAAGATCTACAACTCTCTTGAAGACTTCAAAGACAGATTCTATCTTCTGAAGGCCGAAAATGAGACAGATGATAAATGATGAACAGTAACCCAGAAGGAGTTTATGAGTAGTAAGCACAGAAGATGTTTTACAATGAGCATAACTTTTCCTATGGATATCGGATCAAGGTGTTCATTATATAGTTTCAAAGAGGGTTTCAAGATCTAAAACTTTTATGAAGACCTTAAAGGCCAATTCTATCTTCTTAGGAGTCAAAAATGGAACAGAAGATAGGTATAGTCGAAAAATAGAAGAAGCAAAACACAGAAGAAGATGACGTCATCACAGAAGAAACATAGAAGAAGATGACGTCAATACAGAAGGAGTTCGTGAACAAAACACATAAGGTGTTTATGAACAGTAACACAGAAGGAGTTCATGAACAGTAACACAGATGGAGTTCATGAACAGTGACACAGAGGAAGTTCATGAACAGTGACACAGAGGAAGTTTATGAACAGTGACAGAGATGAAGTTCATGAACAGTGACACAGAAGGAGTTCATGAATAGTAACATAGATGGAGTTCATGAATAGTAACACAAACGAAGTTCATGAATAGTAACAGAGACGAAGTTCATGAACAGTAACATAGACGAAGTTTCGGACATTTAGGCAGAAAGCAAACGAAGCAAAAATCAGACGAAACAAAAGACAGACGAAACAAAGATAAGCGGAGCAAAAGACAAAGGAAACCAAAACACAGACGAAGCAATACAGAGGAAGATGATGTCACCCAGAGGAAGCTGACATCATCACAGACGAAGCAATACAGAAGAAGTTCGTTCTCAGAGGAATCAAAACACAGATGAAGCTGGTTCATAGAGGAATGCATCTTGACAGACGATGCATCCTCACAGAAGAAGATAACTTACAAGAGAAGATAGCTTATAGAAGAGAATGACTCATAGAAGATGCATCTTTACAAACGATGCATCTTTACAGAGGAAGATGATGTCACCCAGAGGAAGCCGACGTCATCACAGAGGATACGTCTTTACAGACGATACAGAAAATAGAAGAAGCAGAACATATCATCTTTCATGCCTATACAAATTCTATACATCATTTTTATTGCTATTATACCTCCAAACATGAAAACATCATCTATACTACTCCCTTTCTAGCTACAGAACTCCAAACAACTCAAAAGCCAAAATTCACATAAATACCAAAATCGCATACTACTATTCATGCTTGCATGTTATTTTTGCATTTTCTTTCTTCTGCATTTGCTTTTCAATTTAACAAACATCCAGAAACCTTATATCTATTCTTTACATTGCGAACCTTCTCATGCATATATATATATCCAACATGCACATGCTCATTTATACAGTGAAACAACATTACAATCACTTACTTGCTTAACAAGTACTCTAGCACTGAAATGGAAGTCAACACCACAAAAAGCTGCTAAATTGCTATTCGGTGATGAAGATCAGGGAAGAGAATTACAATGTGGAGTGTTTCAGTGAAGAATGGAAACTATAGTGGATTCTTCCTAACTTAAACAATATAATACGTGGGTCTATTGCATGTCCCTCACGTGTACCATTTATCTCCACTGATTCACCATTTGTCATGATCACAATTAGCCATATGTAATTCCACTTACCCGGAAATGCCAATGAAAGCATGTACAATCGTATGAATGTGCCAAAACAATATGTAAGTCACAAATAACTTATGTCTAACGTGCATTTATCTTAAATCATATAAATGTCTCATAAATAACTGTTCTAGCTGTATAGGTAATAGGATGTTACACTAGTTGATCAGATTATCTCTTTATGTTTTTTGTTACAAATGAAACCAGACTAGTTCTTTTGTTTCTAAAGCATAATGGCCACTATCTTATCAAGTGAACACCTGTTGGTTTGTCATTCCTACTGCATTTTTTGAGTTCTTATCAATCATTATAAATATTTCGATTTGTTACATTCTTGTGAGTTTGTCGCTTCTGGTTAAATTATCCTGGTTTTGTTTGGTTAGTTCTTTAAAGAGCCTAAATAGCGAGTTTGGGTGGTAAAAGGCAAGAGGGTGAGCTCATTATAACAAAAGCCAATTTAAAAGAGAAAACATGAGTATTGAGTGACACTAATTTGAGGGAAACACGTGAGGGAATGTTGGTGAGATATTTTCTAATTTTTCTTGCAAACTTACAACCACGAAATCTTAGGATAAGGGTGTTCTTGGTAAAGGAGAAAATAGTGACAACTTCATGCTCAAAGTAATGCAACAAAAATTTGAGCGCATTACTATCATGTTTGGAGAGATAAGGGATAGAATGGATAGAAAAGATGTTAAAATTGCAGATTTGCATAGAGGGGGAGTTCATGATGTTCCTAATGCTAGAAGGCAAGAGAGGCATAATGATAATGAGTCTTATGATGATAAGAGAGGATGATGTTGATTTTGATGATGGTGACTTATTGGACATATTTAATAATAATAGAGGTGGAATAAGATTTGATGGAAGACATGATGCATATGACCGTGACTTGGAAAGCACCAAGATGAACATTCCATCATTTCAAGGGAAGAATGATCCTAAAGCCTATTTAGAGTGGGAAAAGAAAGTGCAGTTGGTCTTTGATTATCATAACTATTCTGAAGAGAAGAAAGTTAAGCTTGCAATTGTTGAATTCACCAATTATGCAATTATTTAGTAGGATCAGATTATTTCAGCTAGAAGAAGAAACCATGAGAGACCTATTTGTGTATAGGCAGAGATGAAGACTATCATGAGAAAGAGATTCATTCCCAATCATTACTATAGGGAATTGCATTAAAAATTGCAAGAACTCACTCAAGACAGCAAAAGTGTTAGGGACTATCAAAAAGAGATGAAGATTGCCATGATTAGAGCAAATGTTGAGGAGGATATAGAGGCAACCATGGCACAATATTTATATGGGCTAAACAAGGACATAACTAATGTTGTTGAGTTGCAGCATTATGTGGAGCTTGAGGACATGGTTCATATGGCCATGAAAGTGGAGAAGCAACTTAAAAGGAAGGGTTCCATGCGAGTTGGGTGGAATTCGAGTGCTAGTTCCCCTTGGAAATCAAATTGGAACAAAAAGGAGGGGAAGGCAGACTATAATTCCAAGAGTGATAACAAACCTAAATTTGATTCTTCCAAAAGCAAAGATGTGGGCTCTAGCAAGGAGAAAGGTAATTCTAATTTCCAAATGCAAAATAAAGATATTCAAGTGTTTGGGTAGGGGGCATATCGCATCGCAATGTCTAAATTGACATACTATGATCTTGAAGGGAAATGGAGACATTGAGTCCGAGAGTGAACCTGATGATGAATTAGCACAAATGATGATGAGAGTGATGGAGAACAATATCCGCTGGAGGGAGAGGCCTTAGTCACAAGGCGAGCATTACATGTGCAAGAGGAGGAAGATGGTGTTCAACATAAGAACATCTTTCACACTCGATGTCATATTCAAGGAAAGATGTGTAGCATGATCATAGATGGAGGGAGTTGTACTAATGTAGCTAGTGAAGTGATGGTATCAAAACTGAATTTGCCCACAACTAAGCATCCTAGACCATATACTCTTCAATGGTTAAATTATAGTAGAGAAGTGAAGGTGGACAAACAAGTGTTGGTTTCATTTTTTATTGGCAAATATCATGATGAGGTTTTGTGTGATGTGGTGCCAATGCAAGTCGGTCATATTCTTTTGGGTAGACCTTAGCAGTTTGATCGATGTGTGATGCATGATGGGTTCAAAAATCGGTACTCTTTTGCCATGAATGGAAAATCAATCACTCTTATACCATTATCACCTCAACAAGTGTATGAGGATCAGATGAGAATAAAAAATGAGAGTGTAAAGAAAAGAGAGTGTGAAACTAACTTTAGTGGAAAGAAAGGAGTGCAAGAGAGTGCAAAGAAAGAAAATGCCAAAACAATAAAGAAAAGGCAACTAGTGTGTGTAAAAAAGAAAGAGAGAAAACAAAAGAGGTTCTTTGCAAAAGAAAGTGATGCCAAGAGAGATTTTTATTCTAAACAACCTATGTTTGTACTATTGTACAAAGAGACATTGATCAACACTAAAGACATTAACTTTTATTTGTCATGCGTCATTGTTTCTCTTTTTCAGAATTTTGATGATGTGTTCCCCGAGGAAGTTGCGAGTGGTTTGCCACCAATTCAAGGAATAGAATGCCAAATTGATTTCATCCCTAGTGTTTCAATTCCAAATCAACCAGCCTATAAAAGTAAGCTTGAGGAAACAAAGGAACTTCAACAGTAAGTGGAAGAATTCATGACTAAGGGATATGTGAGGGAAAGAATGAGTCCATGTGTTGTTCTGGTGTTACTTGTGCCTAAAAAGGGTGGGACATAGATTATATGTATTGATTGTCGAGCCTTTAAAAAAATCACTATAAAGTATTGACATTTCATTTCTGTAAGGCCCCAAATTGTACCCTAGTTGGAATGTTTCGTTGAACATGTATTGCATATGTCTTAAATTATGCTTTAAAGAATCATACTTAGAGAATTGGAATTTATTTTCGTCATTAGAGACTTAAGGCATTAATGTTGGGCCCGAGTCTTGGAATATATATCATGGATACATGATACAAGGTTTGGGTGATGATTAATTGAAAAGAAGGCTTGAAAGTTCTTAAAAATCCAAGCTTGAAGTGAATTTTTGGCATGATCAATTGTGACATCTAGTGTTTGTTTTCAAACCAATGTAACACTCCAACTTATAAGTGCTATATCTTTTGATTCAAATGTCTAAAAATTATAAAAATTATACTGTTAGAAAGATAAGAGGATAAACTAAAACTTTTATGAAGACAACCTTGTCAAATTTAGCCTAAATCAATACAGTTTATGGTTTATACGTGGTTAACTGCTTGGTGACATCTAAGTGTGACACTTAAACTTGTAAGTGTCATATCTTTTGATTTCGATGTCCAAAAATTACAAACTTTTACCATTGGAAAGCTAAGAGGATAATCTACAACTTTTATGAAGAAAACTTTGTCAAATTTGGCCTAAATCAATACAGTTTATTGATGGTTAATACAAGGACTAATTCTTGGTGACAAATGGAAGCTCCTAATTGGGACAAGTGTAGAATATGCAAGAAGACACATGTTTTTACCATTTGGTGACACCTAGCTTTGGAGAGAAGACAAGTTTTCTATTAGGGTGTTCTGTTTTGCTGAGTTCTTCTTCAACTTATTCTCACACCACCGAAACTCCCTCTCTTACTCACACCTCCTGGATTAAGGAAGCTAGATCATGCCATTGTTCTGTGTTGCTGTCCTCTTGGTCTTCTTAATATTGGAGTTGTATTTTCTTCTTGAAAGGCTAGAGTGGCTTGCTCATTGAAGGGGGAAATTCTATTAAAGAAGGTATGGGAATACTAATCTTGATTGCATGTCATCCTATGAAGTATTTGATGCTTGATTTGATAGAATGTGTATTGATTTGTTGATTCATTAACATGAAATAGATGTGTAATTGAGGCATGAATAAGGTGGAATTGTGGTAAAAAGGATAAATGTTGGAGTAAGAGTGTTGATAGTGTAATATGTGAATGAATTGTACTGGTTTCACTGGATAGATTTTACTAAATAGTCATCGATTTTTAGGCTATAACTTGTCTTGTAGATATCCAAATGGGGTTATTTTCATAGTGGATTAAACTACACTCATATGTATACAACTTTCATTAAGGAATGTAATTTTGATTCTATCCTGAAGGATGATGAAATTTGTCCTAAAGATAAAATTAGGATTCTCTCTTTGTTTAGGAATAGTATACTATATTTTGGGTATAACTTGTAGAATACTAAACCAAACTGCATGATTTTGGTGTCATTAGAAACTTAAGACACAGAGGAACAATTGTCTAGAAAGAAGTATTACAAAAATATATCATGTTTTTGATCTTATTGCTTATACAAAGTTGACCCGAATGAGATACTTTCAGCAAAAGCTGGAATAGTGAATTAGTGTATGTATTTTGGAACTTTTAAAGTACAATTGATGTTTATATCAGTTTAGTAAGGAAACATACCTTAGAATTTGTCATTAACATGCATCATACGTATTCAGTATACATAAATAAATGCTTAATCATGCACAATAGTGATTTGTATATATGTTAAATGTTATAGAGGAACGCATAGAGCGACCATTTCCAGATATTGCCGGCATTTCGAGGCAATAAGCAATAAGAAAGCTTTTATGAGTAATCTTAGATGGTCGCACCTTACTTTGTTCTGCTTGTTGAATTTGATTTATGCTGATCGTGTTAGAATTCCAGAGAATGATTGTCTAAGGCGTTTGATACATGTTTATATCATTGGAAGTGTTACTTGCATATGAATATGATTGACTACTTGCTTTGCACATGAAATGTCTGAAATGACTTTGTTTTGTTTTAAAACTATTGAGTCCTAGTTGTGGGTAAATAGGCACGCTTAGAAGGGTTTACAGCTGCTCCTGTGACACTTCGGTCTCTCCTGTATAAGTCCCGTTACCCTCTTATATAAATGGCTTAGCAGTCATCTAATTTTTTGTTCTGATATATGTTTGATTCTAACATAAACAAAATTGTATTCTAATTTTGAAGAGCTTATACCCTCTTTTGATATTCAGCTATGTTAATTATAAAATCTGCTCTGAAATGCATTATGTTTGTTTTATTGTTAAACCAATATGTTCACGCATGCTTATGCTATTACATAATTCAGTATGATGAGTTATTACTTTATATATATATATATTAGTTATTATTCACTAAGCTATATGCTTAGCAAGATGGATTTGCCCCGTGTAGGTTCAAATAAAAGAGTTTAAAGATTAGGACAAGGACAACCGCAGTGGCCAAAGTAGCTAGTGTTTTTGTTTTTGGAAAAATGTATATTTGTGTTTGGTTTAAGTTGTATTTCATTGTAAAGAGACTTTGTAATTTGTTTTTTGTTTACTGGTTTGTAATAACCTTAATATAGGTTGACTTCTGTATGCATGGCATATTTTGGGATTTTACAATAATATGTTTGATATGTTTTGATTCTACAAAAGTTTTAAATGGATCATAATATGTGTTGCTTAAGTTTCAGAAATGTATGTAAGGGATTGTGTTTGACATGTGTAAGTTCTGTATGTATGTGGGTAGCATCCACATATCCTATCCTTCTAGGGGGTTAGGCGGGTGTTACACGACCATCGGTGTAAGTGAGTACATTCGAGATCAAACCATCACTGCTAAACATACTATGAACCAACGTGCAATACTACTAGTTAACCAATGAGGATCTCAATGCTCATTTAGCTAGTTTCCTAGAAATTTGCTACACCTTCCAAAATATTAGGATGTCGGAGGATGTTGTTAGGATGAGACTCTTTCCCTTTACCCTTAGGGATCAAGCCAAGGCTTGGTTGAATTATCTACACCTAGCCAACATCACAACTTAGCAGTAGTTGGTGCGAGTTTTTGTAGATAAGTATTTCCCTCTAAACAAGACAACAAGACTGATAAAGGAAATTATCAATTTCTAGCAAAATGACAGGGAGTCTATATATGAAGTGTGGGAGTAGTATAAGGAGTTACAAAGAAGTTGTCCTCATCATAACCTACCTAACAAATTCCTGTTGCAAACCTTCTACACTAGAGTTAATCTGCCCACAAAGAGCACCATAGACATAACTACTAGAGGATCATTCATGAGGAAAATAGTTAAAGCAGCACATGATCTGTTAGAAGACATGGTATACACTGGTTGTTTTTGGACATCAAAATAAAGTAGACAATAGTTAACCTTTTGGGACCCAGGAGGAATGATTATTCCTGCAAATTCAATAACAACAATATAGACTGAGATCGATGACCTAACTAAGCAATTAAATAGCCTGAAAGCCACCTTTTTCTCTCCAGTCACAGCAATGCAGCATAAATATGAATCATATAGAAAAGAGAGCTATATCACAGCTGATTTCTTCTTAAGGGAAAACAATAACATGGTGTAATTAAACTTTAATAGAGCACAAGTTGGTCAAGGAGATAATAATCCTTATTCTAGCACATACCAATCATGGTGGTATAACTACCCAAATTTTCATTGCTCCAACAATACTGAGATTCAGTTTAGAAATCAAGTGTCATATGGATTTTAACAATATAAATACAATGACTATGATTCCAAACTCGACAAGATCATAAACAAGCTCATAATTATGGATGAGGCCCAGAAGAGGTTAAAAGGGCAAATTGACTAAGTAACATGAACTCATGCCTTTTCTATTCTCAGCCTGGAGGTTCAAGTAGAATAGCTTGCTAATGTGTTATCTACAAAAAGTATGGAAAGTCTTTTGAGCAATACGAAAGTATATCCAAGAGAGCAAGTGAAGGCTATCCTATTTAGGAGTGGGAAAGAGTTAGGAGAACTAATAGATAGATCAATTGAAACCCACTCTGTAGAAGAATAAAAGAAGAAAAAAAAGGATAAAGAAAATAATGAGGACCCTCCTTATGTTCCTCCGCTGCCTTACCCACCAAGAATACCATTCATAAGAGTTAATGGTGTCGAATCTTCAAAGGAGCACGGGGAAAAAGAACAGATGACAACAAACATCAAGTTTGAAGAAGTTATAAAAACAAGAGCATCTTACCCCTTTTACGAAACAAAATGCTAGACTTAATAGAAGATTTAGGGATTCGTTATTCCTTATTTTATCGACAGTTTGTTAGTGAAAAGGACATTATTGAAATTAATTGGTTTTCTTAACTTTATCAATATCGTCCTTTTGATCATTTTGCAATTTGTAGCTTACTCAAAGGATACAAAATTAATGTTAAACGAGAAGGATGGAAGCAAGCCACTCATAATTGATCTTGGCTAAGCTTCCAAGGATGTAAGGTTAAGCTAATGCCCTAAATTAGCATGTTTAGTAGTTAGATTTAAATTGTTGTGTTTAGCTAGATTGGTTTTGAATTTTAAATAAGATTTTAATGATTTGAATTGATCTTGGATCACTAATTCTCTCACTCTTTTTAAGTAATTCTAAGATAAGACAACAATCTTGAGCGTAAAGTGGATTTGGTCTTAACACCTCACTATCATCACCTCCATCACTGTAAGGTTTTATTTCTTACCCTTTTCTTTTAAATCTAGTCTTTATTTTTACTTTATTTTATTTTATGTTATTTCCTTCCATGTGTGTTTGTTTGTCTCCTTCTCACATTAAGGACAATGTGTTGTTCAAGCGTGTGGAGGGTTCTTTGTTTTGCTTTGAATGTGAATTTTTCTTATTGTTATGTTAGTGTGTTTAGGTTGCATATTGTGAATTGTGTGAATGTATCGATGGCTTAGATGGAATGAAATTGATTTAATTTTGAACACAATCTATTAGGTTCTGAAGAGTCAATAGCTCACAAAATTTGTGATCTAGGTTCTTTGGCTAAAATATGAAAGTTAATTAGGATTTAGTGTTAGTTTATCACCCTATAAGTTGTCACATTCGTTCATAATTTTAGGTCTTTCAAGTAAGTAGCTTTGCTAGTATTTTTTTCATAAAAATGAGTAGTTAAAAAAACAAGGTAGGCATTAATTAATTAAAAAATGTGTTTGTAAATTTTAAATAAATAACTATTCCGCTAGCCTTTGGGTTATGAATCGAGCTAGTATCCAGTTGAGAACATATGTAGCCATTAACCAGATTGACACGCATCAGAAATGTGTACTTTCGCTTCAAAAGGCTATAATGACGTTCCAACCAGGCAACTTATTAAAAGCATGAGTTAGTTGAGTAACTAGATCGACATTCTTTACCAATGTTTGCCTCCGTATAAAAAGACTAGGTCCATGTCCACAAAAAGTGTTAAAAAAGTACATTTTCTAATAAAACCTACTAAACTTATAAGTAGCTTAACTTTTCATGAAAACGTATTTAGGATTAGTTACAAAGTTTGATTGATCAAATAATTATTAATGTGTGTGTACAATTGAAAAGGGTGAATAAACTTGACATTTAAGTTTTGATTATTATGTGTATCGATAGTTTTGATTTTGCATGTTAATGATTTGGAACAACTTGAATGATTATGTTTAGAGTTAAATTTGTTTTGTGAAGTTGAGCCATTACCTCATT
This sequence comes from Erythroxylum baracoense, assembly GCA_025629805.1. NCBI lineage: Eukaryota > Viridiplantae > Streptophyta > Magnoliopsida > Malpighiales > Erythroxylaceae > Erythroxylum > Erythroxylum baracoense. Next base: position 10,752 of record JAOTAY010020113.1, read on the forward strand.
ATTGCATTATGTGCTTTGTGATTTTGTGTTGATTGTTATTTTGTTTGCTTGAGGACAAGTAAATGTTTAAGTGTGGGGATATTATAAGTGTAAATTGTATCATATTTTAGGGTATAATTTGATATGTGTTTAGCTATTAATTCAATCATTTAATATATGTTTAGGTCAAAATTGTGTTAGTTTGTTAATTATTTGTGTTTTAATTGTTTTAAGGGTTAGTACAAGCTTTTGAGCTTAAATAATATGTTTTTCAGGTACCTTGATGTGTTTCCTAGTGTTTCAGGGTTAATATTGAAAAATGGAGGAGTTTTGAAAGTCATTTAGGCCGAAACAATAGCCCATCATGATAGAAGCTCCAAGAATGGCCCATGATCGTGGCTTGCATGCCACGATCGTGATAGAAGGCTCAGATGTGAGCCACGACCGTGGCTTGCCTCGAACAAACATGTAGACACTTACAAAATTCATTTTTTGAGGGACTTTTTTAAAGAACAAGAAGAGAAGAAAAGGGGGAGCTTTTCGTGCAGCCACTTTTGGAAACCCTAAGAGAGAAAGAGGAAGAGAGAGAGAGGAGGAAGAGGAAAACAGAGGAAGAAGAAACGGTCTCGATGTGCTTCCTTGATCAAGAGGTTTCCTGACGTTGCTGCCTTCCTAAATCTTCCATTCTAGCTTTCTATTTCCTTTCTTTAATTTTATTCATTTATAAAGTCAGGATGGATTGTATGATGATAGATGGTAGAATGTTGATAATGTTCTAACTCTTCTTTAGGATTTTATTTTGATTTAATGATAATTTATTCAATTGTGTTTATTAGATGAATGTTGTGATTTGATTGCTTTCTTGCATAATTCGGTAATAAAATGAGAGGGTGAACTGAATGAAAAATGATTTAATCATATTAACGAGAGTTAGATGATTTAATAGAAACCATGACAAATCTTATTGGTAATTGTGCGAAGAGAGATCCTGTTTGATATTTTGATAGTTTATTAGATTGATTCAAATCTAATTAGGGTTTTGGATAATTTGTGAATTGAATATTAGAAATTTCATAATCTAATTAAGGTTTATAAATTAGGGTTTAATGGTTATAACTTGAGAGAGAGTAACCAACCCTAGGATCGTCTAGAACCGATACCCCATTAACACATAATTAGTTAGGTTAGCATTAATGATAAGTAAAATCTCCTTTCTCATAACTTGGTAAATTCTTTGGTTGATTTTCATTATGCATGCTTGTTGCTCATTTGTTAATTCCTTTGTGTTTAACTTCTAACTTAATTGGTTGAATTTAATTCTCGTAATTACTTCTCGTTGCATTGTTTATTTTTAGTTTCATAACTTTTCAGCCTTAGATTTTTAGGATTATATTAATCCCCCTCCTCATTGGATTGACACCTCTTATACTACAATCGCGACTCGTGTGTTTGCGGTATTTGAGGGCTTGTAAATTTAAAGGTCGAACGACACGATCAAAGGTATTAAAGGACCCCGGGAGTAAAAGGAGGAAAAAGGAGTGAAATGGAAAAAGTGCAGAAGTTTGCATGGCCACGATTATGGCCTGTGGAAGGGCAATCCTGATATGCACAAATTTCATAAATTTTTTCCAGTTTTAACCCTCTTAACCCCTTCTTAACCAATATTTTTACCCTCATCCTCACTTTTCCTACACATTTCATTTTCTTACTCTATCTCTAAACACAAGAACTCACTTCTCTCTCTACAACCATCTTAAGCCTTTACCTCTCCCAAAATTTCCTCATAACTCTTAATCCAGTAGGACCATGCATTAAGCAAACGGTCATGTGCACTCAACAAAAAGTCAAAGTCCAAGTATCGAGCTATGGGTAAAGAAACCGAGCAACAGATTATGAAGCACCTTTCCTGATCTTTTCAAAGGAGGAAGGTAATCGCTTCCACACTCTTGGCTTAAGAAAAATTATTGTGCCTAAATACTTAGACTTTGAAAGATTAGAAACAATTGGTTTGAGAGAACAAGTTGAAGCTTTAGGTGGAAGAATTCATTAGGAAAATTTTATGCGATTTAATTATCCTGTTTATGAAGAATTAACCCTAAAATTCTTCACCTCCCTTCAATACGAGTCATCTAACCCTAAGGACCTATAGTTTCGATTGCGGGGTTAACAATATGGCTTAGACCATGAAATTGGTGGATTTCTTGGCTCAACCATAATAGATCAGCATGATGACTTCTGTGCCACTCGCTATTGGACTGAACTGACTGGGCTGGAGAGCTTTGTCGCTAAAAATACCCATAATAACATTATTCAAAGCCCCAAACACTTGTTAGTACACAAGTTTATGTGTTAAACTGTATTATACAAAAGCGAAACTAACACGTGTTTAACAAAATAACTTTTCTTCTTGTGTTGCATGGATCATAGCGTCAAAGTTTGCACCTATACCCACATCTTTAATGCAATTACTGCTACTATAAGAAAGAGAAGCAATAATTTGGGCATGAGGTACTTGGTTATAGCTATTTTGGAATACTATGATGTTAGTTGCAATAGACTAATTGTTTATTGTCCTGAGTTTCTCAACACTCATCACTTAACGAGAGCTAAAATCTTGAAGGCCCATAATATGGAACTTTGAGATATCAATGTAAAATCTCATGTTAAAACCAGGGCGA
>JAOTAY010020114.1:0-13407 GCA_025629805.1 Erythroxylum baracoense
TGAAAACTAAAGACATAGGAGAACAAATTTCTAGAAGATATCAAAACCTAATTTGAATGTTTGCTTTATAAATATTAAGGAACAAGTGGAGGTATAGATTTTATACATGGGTCATAACCATGACTCATCATACATGATTGTGATATGGTGAAATAAATTGGGTGAGAATGTGTTTTGAAGAAATTGGTAAGTTAGAATGGGTACAATATGGTATTTAAGTGACTTTTGAAGTTAGATTTGGAGCGGAGAATAATAGGATAGATTACGAAAGTAAGCAGAAATACAATTAGCGTATGTGTTATGCCATTAAATACTAATAATAGGATAGATTACGAAAGTAAGCAGAAATACGATTAGCGTACGTGTTATGCCATTAAATACTAATATCGCATTTGGTTAAACTGAATTATAGTTTTAATGTCTTATTTCCAAATTTGGAAATAAATGCCTAAATGAAATGCATTTGATGTAGGTAAAAGAGAGGTACCGAATGCGTGAGTGTTCTTGGCAATAAGTTTGTGAAGTTGTGAGTGTATTTTAGTTGTTTTATGTGACTAAATTCTTTGAAAAAGAATTAATGACATGTGAGTGTTCTTTAAATTGATTTTATGCAAATAGTTTTTGTTTAAGGAAACTAGCAAATTGTGAGTGTTCTTGAAATTGATTTTATGCAAATGGTTTCTATTTATAGAGACTACCAAGTTGTGAGTGTACTTTAAATTGAGTTTATGATAATGGTTTTCACTTGATCATTAAATGAATACTTATGCTGAGTTGTATGCAAATGATATTTTACAAGTAAATATTGCTAGCATAAGTGTATGCTTTGGAAATATATGAGTTTTAATTTGAAAGTTAAATTTTATACGATTGGGAGTTACATTGAAATAATTCAATTATGAATCCTCCCTTACTTAATTTAGAAAATAAGATGAGTCATAAATTTAAGAGTTGCTTTTGCCTATGGTATACCACTAGCTTTCTATATGTTATTATACCTATATATTTATAGTGGTTAACCTATTACGAGTAAGCGATGTAGAACCAGCTCAGTAACAAGTGGTTAACAAGTCACGGGTAAATGATGTAGAAACAATTCCATGACTTGTTACAGATAAGCGATGCAGAACTAACTCTTTAACTACTAGTCTATAGCGGTTAACCTATTACAGGCAAGTGTTGTAGAACCAGTTCCGTAACTAGTGGTTAACTAGTTGTGGGTAAGCGATGCAGAACCAGCTCCGTGACTTTAGGCCTAGTATACCGTATGGTAAAGAAACCAGTGGTGGGCAACGTTTAGTACGAAAAGTCATAAAATTAATAATTCCGCCATTATTTATTTTTAAAAGTAATTTGAGAGGCACCTTATGGTACTAATTCTAGTGGTTGACTTATTTTCAATATGAAAGTTATCAAAAAAACTTATTTCCACCACTGTTTATTGGTTAAGGAAAAAGGCAAATAGAAAATGGAAACTATATGATAAGCTTAATTTTGGAAAAGCCTTTCGAAATAGTATTCAAGAAAATTTAAAATTGTGTTTTACGAAATATTATTTGAGTACCAATTATTATGATGCACGAATGAATTATTATGACAAGTGTTTTACCATGAGCTTTACTACTTTATGGGAAAATTTCAGTTACGTTGTTATGCAAAGTTTAAATTTTTAGTAAACTAATTAACATTCGTTTAGCTAACCCTTATTTTTATGTTTTTAAACAATCCACCTTAGGTATGTGTACATATGCTTCAATAATTAAGACTCCGCCCCAGGATTAGTAGTATTGTTGAGTGCTGCTATGTTTTTCTTATCTTTCTTATATATGTGTTTGCTTGAAATTGACTTAATTGCTTGTATATAAGTTGTAAAATATTTTTGGGAAGGGTTTAAAAGTGTGATCTTGTAAACATCTTTGGGATTGTTAATCTCTTTTCCTTAATAAACTATGAGGGCTTTGGTCCTCAATGATGTTTTTAAAATGTTAAGACTTTTATGTTTGTGATTGCTTGTGATGTGGACCTGAGGCCCCATTCCAAAAGTTAAGATGGTATATGTAATATTATAACTGTTTTAAAATGTATTATACAGGTTTTTGAAAATTTTGGGAAGGAAAAAATATAACCATTGTGATGCCGAAATTTTTAGTAAAATCTTGTAGACAATGGCACGAAAAGCTTACCTCTGCTCTAATTTCGATCAGGTTACTGCAGTTTGCTTCAGATCACTCCATGTTCATAAAGAAGGATAGTAACAAGTTCATCATTCTCCTCATTTATGTTGATGATCTAAAAGAATTCGAGAAGGCTTTGCTAACAAAGCCATTCTTATTGACCTGGACCATGAATGGTAATTGGGTCCGGTTAAAAGAGAAGACAATAAAATAACATAGGGGTTTTTATTAGGGTGGAGGTAATATGGTGAGGCTGGTGATTTTCAGGCCTACTGATTTGAAATTGTGTTTGATTTTGGATGCCAGCTACATTAGCGTAAGATGGGCATGACATGATAACGTTGATTCTATGTCAAGGAAGGGAGAGGTATTAGAGCTAATAGAGCAAAGAAGAAGCAAAAAAAGGTATGCTCTGATACCATGTTGAAAATATATTATGACGCAAAGCTTTCTCACTTTTTTTATTGATGAACAGTTGCCTATATTTATAGGCATGATTTAGGAAACTGAAAAAAGAGTCTAGCGAGACAGTTCAACTAGTAATAGAATTGATGTAATATCCTATTTTCTAGTACATGCTTAGGGTTAGAACCCTAGATCAAGCATTGCATATACATTCATAACATTAGCATTCATACATGAATTGATATTTATACATATTACAAGTTAGCATATGCACTCAATTGACTCATTCCTGGGTATGAAAAGATTAAAATGTTCTTGTGTGAATCATGAAACTTTTATGCCTTGAATTTTGGTTTTATTGATTACAAGTAGTGAATTTGGAATTAATTGATATAATTGGAAAATTGAGGAATTAAATGTACATTTGGTCTAGGAAAAATGCCAAGTGGTAATAAAATTGATACATGGAAATTAAGATGATTAAGCCTATAATTGAGTGACATTTGGCATTGATCATTGTGTGACAAATGAACTAGTAAGTTGATACAATTGGCAGCTATGATTACATGACATATGACCTAGCTTTATTGGTGACATATGGCAGCATATTTATGTGATAAATGGAGGACATGCCTTTAGACATATGGCAAATTAATTGGATGACACCTAACACCTTAGGTGTAAGTTTTAGTAGTAGCAACTTTAGCTACAATCATTTCTCTTCTTTCTTTGTCTCACACACCATTGAAACACTCTTTCTTTCACCTCCTTGTATTTTGTTTATGATCATGTCCAATTGCTACACAAATAATCCATGTTTTACCTTCACAAAATTAAGTAAAAGATCATATTGATGTTGTTCATTGAACCTAGAAGAAATCCATCCAAGTTCAACCTTGAATGTATGATGATTCTCCATGTTTGGAGTACCGATTTAGAGTGACTTTTGAAATGGAATTAGCACTAAACAAGTACATAAAAGATTAGTGTTTATAGCATGTTATAATGGAGAATTGATGATGATGAATTAGGATGAATTGTAAATGATGTTATTGATTGATTGTGCTGGAAATTTCTGCATGAACTTGGGTATTTTTCTGCTCTATTTTTTCATGTACGAGAACGGTAAGTTATAGAATGTTAAATGGATGATTTAGGTTGAGATTTGATGTATAAAGGAAGGTGGATTCATGGTAAAGATAGGTGTTATTGAAGTGTTCTTGAATCTAAAAAATTAGAGCTGTAGGTCGAAATTCTGATTTCAATTTCATCTTCCTCTTTCGACCCATTTTACATATCTTTAGGGCATGAATTTTAAGAAACTCAAAGAATGAAAGTTGTAGATATAGGTCTTAGCTTGACCTCTATGAAAGTGGCTTGATAAAATAGTGACTAGAGGTTGAGTGATGCTTGTTTTCCTAATACTGCCTGTGACAGACCCCCGTGGAGGAACCTTATATTATTTCCTAATTTTTGGGGACCTTAGAGCTCCAATTAGTCAAAGTCTAAAACATGAAAAATGATTATTTATGTCTTATTAATGCTTCTGTGAAACAGTTTGGCCAGAAGATATCTTGATAATTTTATGTAGTTAATTGAAGTCATAACTTAAAGAGGGACTGTTTTGATGTGGTTGAGTTCAAATCTAGAAAATTATGGTTTGTTAAAGGAATAAATGAGTTCTTTTCATGCAACCATGATTTTAAGAACATCAGAAATGTGTATAAGGTATGGATTAATGAGCATTAAAAAAAAGGGTAATTATGAACGAGAATTGAGTAAATATATGAAAATATATTGTTGGAAAAAGTTTGGTGAATGTATAAATTTAGCTTGCTAAAATTTCATATTTGAAGTAACAATTTTGTGTGTTATAAGAGGTTTTTGATCATGAAAATGTTCAAGGATAAGTGTAAAATATGAGTTGTTAATAGTATAAAGATTTTTTTATGAATGCAAATGAGATCTAAAGAATATGAGTATGGTGAATTAGGTATGATTGAATAAGAATTGAAGAAATTGTGTGAATGTATAATACTAGGAAAAGATTGATGAATTTATGAATGATGAATGGAAAAGTGATTAAGTTTACTTAAGACATAACCTAATTGCAAACTAAATGATGTACAAGTCATGATGTATAAATGATTAAGATTTGTGAATAAGGTTACATACCCGAAATGATCAATTGAGCATGCATTGAACACGACACATATATATGTGTAAATTTGAGTATTTATTTGATTGATCACGTAGTGGTGTGTACACGTGTGTATTGCTTGATTTAGAGGCACAAATCGACCGACACCATCTAAACATTGTCGATTCGTCGAGGCAATAGATAAATGAAGTGTACTGTGAGTAACCTAGATGTGTGACCTCGATTAGAAACGTGTTCAGTTCATATTGTTTCCGAACAATTGATTGTCCATTGATGATTGTCAATAGCTAAATCAATATTGATATAATTGTGACATTGATGATTCTGAACAATTAATTATTCGAGGAGTTTGATATTTGGGATTGTATTGGGAGTGTTTTTGATTTGAATGTGAATAAGGAAAATAAATTCTCAACTATATGTTGAATGTCGGATATAGATTCTATGAATTGTGATAATTGAATGTGTCTCTTGAATGAAAGTGATTAATGATATATTATTTTAAATGTTGCACTTCATTACATGAATAAGCAAGTTCACATAAAGGAGTGGTGATCGGAGCAGACAATATGAAAAGAGCTTTAAGCTCATATATGTGCACATAGAGCCTCAGGCTCGACGTTTAATGAACTCGGTATCCACAACCGATACGGGACCGATAATTGACAATTAGGCGCTCGATCACAACAATGTAAAAATGGAAGTGAGTCTTATTTGCATTTGCATTTGTATCTTTACATGTGCTTATGAAATTGTTTGTAAATGAATGTTGAGTTATGTTGAGATAACATTGTGAAATGCATATGAACTTGATAGTGATATGAAGAATTGTGATAAATGAGTGAAATGTTCTGAGATGATTATATGAACTTTTTTTTTTGAATTCAAAAAGTGCTTCTAAACTGATTAAGTAAAGTGATTGTATTGTTAACGTGCTCGTTGAAGTATGATGAATAATGTGATATATGAGGCATAAATTTGTATAATGTGTTATATTGATTGAGTTGGGTTTTATTCATGTGATCTATATATATGATATGTTTTGAGTGAACACATCAATGATGGTTCACTAACTGAGTTCGCAAAACTCATCAAAATTGCAACGTTAATTTTCAGGTATTGAAAGGAGACCTTGCTTGTATAGCAATCTAGTTAGAGTTTAGTATTATCCATTTTGGGATTAAGATATGGCTCAAAGGTCTGGTCAGTTATCAGCTGAGGAGTTTAGATGGAGTGCTTTTGTATAGTTTTTCATCTCATATAGAATATTTTGTATAAAACAATGTAAACACAAATGGTTTTTGTATTGTAACTATATGGATGGTTCGTAATGAAATGACAGTAAAACATGTTTTGTTAATGAAATAAGATATGTTAACATTTTAACTACTCATGTTCTTTATGATGCCATATGAAGTAAATGTGATTGCTCTAACATGCCATTCCCGTAGGGTATGTGCTCAAATATTTAGAAGAATGTCAGGCATATGTCCTATGGTAGTGGGGTGTTAACAAACCTCTTTAGTGTAACTACATTGAAAGAATAAATGCTCTCTATTTTCTTCCATATCCTTACAAAGAACACAAATTGCGTTATAAGTTCCAAACCGCCTATTTTCTATACGGATTCTGTTCTTAATAACTAGCCAAGGGAAAAATAGAGGCTTTTAGATTAAGGGAACATTTCCAAAGAAGATTAAACCAATGAACGTACCTTACATCTTCCTATAAAACCTTCTAGCAAGACTTGTTGGTAAAATGACCTGAGGCATCTAGGACCCAGGTAACTGAATCCTACTTACAGATATCAGTGATATGAGGAAGATATGACTTGAGTAATATGAATCATGTGAAGTTGTCATTCCATTTCTTTTGAATCATTAAGGAAGAAGCTTTGGAGTTAATAGGAAATTTGTTTATGAGTCTAGATAGTTTTGTCCTTTGTATGAGTGGACTATGATCTGCCCAATTGTCAAACCAAACCCAAATATCGCCATCATTGCCCAACACATGCTTAATCAATGGAAATACCACAGTTCTTAAATTCAACATTTGTAAGAATAACCAAAAGTACTCCCTCGAGATAAACAGTTGCCAAAAGCTTTCCTGGCTTAGATATGTTTCATGTAGCCATTTCACCCATATAGCATTTTTGTCATCGAATAGCCTCCAGATCCTTTTGCACAGAAGCACCTTTTGCATAAGAGAAATTGGGGTAATCCCCAAGCTCCCTTATCTCTTCAGGATAGTCACTTCACTCCATTTGACTTTAGCTTTCTTGAGTTTTCATAATTCACAGGCCATAAGAAAGCTTTCATAATGTTATTAATCTCCTTGATGACTTTCTTGGGTAGAATAATGTGAGAAATCCGATGAACATAGAGATTTCTCATTGCAGAAATTATCAGAGTGACCCTCGCAGCAAGTGATGGGAATCTATTTCTCCAGGAATTAATATGATCTTTGATCCCTTTTATGAGAGAAATACATTTAGAGTACTTTGGCTTAATATACGAGATAGGGACTCCTAGGTACTTAAGAGGAAGAGCTTGAAGCTAAAGTTTGGTAATCTTAGAGAGTTTTACTGAGTTCCTCACATCTTTAGAGCATTATAAACTACTTTTCTGGACATTCATGACTAGGATAGGCCATTTACAAAACTGTATCAGAAGATCCTTAAGTAACTACACTGAGTGTATTTCTAACCCTGAGAGAAGGATCAAGTCATTAGCAAATAGTAAGTATAGAAGGGTGAACTTAGTTATGTGATAGACGTGTTCTTCTATATGGAGAAACTTGTGTAGTTTTCTTTTTGTAACTCTATTTGTACACTTTGATTGCCTTTAATGGTTAATTTATCACCTTTTTCTTAAAAAAATTGAGACACAAGAATTTCATAAATTCATTTGTAATTTTCTTATATCTCTTACTTGATTACTTTAAATTTTTAAGGGCTCGTAATGTATAAACATGTCATAGTCATATTTTGAACTTAATACATACATTTTTTTAATGATTAAGAGTAATTAAGGTTTTGATTTGAAAGAAAACCCTTTTAATGTTCAAAATACTTTTAAGAAACTTTTGAAATAATTTTAAATCAAAATTTAGCTAAAGGAATATGGTTTGATCTTTGAAAGAATTAGAAAAATCTTTGAAAATATATTTTCAAACATATTGGTCAACCAATGTATAGGTTTGGTCAACCAATATATTATTTTTGGAAACATTGATCAACTAATATTTATGTATGGTGGACTAGTACATTAGAAGAAGTAAAAAATCATGTACCATAAGTTTGTATACTATAATGGTACAACTAGTAGTTTTTGTATCCAATCATAATATAAAGTTATTATATATATAGATAGTCAAGTATTTAGTTGTTGAACATCTTTATGACATTAAAAGGTTACAATAAGACATTTGCAAGAGTTTTAAGGTATTTACAATAATTCTTTTATTGATTGTGAGTCTTGAACATTAAAGTGATTGAATAAGATATATTCAAGTGGTAAGTGTCAATTTGGACTAGTTTTAAGAAAGATTGTACCAAGGTTATTATTTATCCAAACAACAATTATTGTAGGAAGAATCCTCCTCGCCTAATTAAAAGAAAATTTTAGTAGAATTCGAAAAGAGACTTAAGAAGTGGACATAGGTAATGATTAATTATCAAACTGAAGGGTTTTCTGGTAGTTCTAGATTATTGTTGACTAGGATTTCAGTTTAAATAAAGTTCCTTTTGTTTAGTAAGTTATTTCTAGCTTTGACTCTTTCTTGTTGCACCTTTCCACGTTTACGTTAACGTGGGTTGCATTTTAGCTTTCTGTTTTGCTCCTATAAGGCTATATAATAGCCACCATTGATATTCAATAAAGTTGAAGTCATTCAATCCAAATTATTGTGATTCTGTGTTCTTTACAAATTGGTATCAAATCCCCCACTGGGCCTGAGAAAGACAGAAGCTGCAACTTCGAGTGACTTCAAACACACAGTGTGAGATAGATGACTAGCGAAGGAGAAAATTTTGTAGCAACCTCCATTCCACACTTTGATGGTCATTATGATCATTGGAGCATGCTTATGGAGAATTTTCTTAGGAGCAAAGAGTATTGGAACCTTGTAGAAAAAGGGTATAAAGAGCCAGAAGAAGGAGTAGTCATTTCGGAGGCCCAGCAGAAGAGACTAGATGAATTGAGGTTGAAGGATCTTAAAGCGAAGAACTACCTTTTTCAGGCGATCGATAGAACCATCTTGGAGACAATCTTGGAGAAGAACACTGTAAAGAAGATCTAGGATTCGATGAAAAAGAAATATGAAGGAGATATTAGGGTGAAGAGTTCAACTCTTCAACCTTGAGGAGAGATTTTGAGACACTCGAAATGAAGGTTGGTGAAACTATTACTGAGTATTTTGCTAAAGTTATGTTGGTGGCTAGCAAGATGAGAGTATATAGGGAGATTATGACAGATGTTACTATTTGTGAAAAGATACTTATATCCCTCACCGACAAATTTAACCATATAGTTTGTTCGATTGAGGAATCTAAGGACATTGATGCACTCACCATAGATGGCTTCAGAGTTTGTTTATTGTACATGAGCAAAAATTCCATCAGAGGGTGTTAAGCAGGTGTTAAAGGTGACAATTGATGAAAGAATTGGAAGAAGAGGTGCTTACCGAGGTAGAGGAAATCTAAATTCAAACTTCTATTTTCACCTACTAGGTTTCTTCGGTCTCCTAACTTATAAGAAGATCCTAATTGAAATTCCTTCAATCTTCTAGCAAAAAACTCCCTTTTTCCAAAGGTGAATTTTTACCAAGCCAACTATCAATAATCCAAAGTAAGAATAATTAAATCCAAGGAAAATCAACAATTATATGAATTTTCAGTCATGAATTCCAACAATGTTCAATGTTAAAGCATCACAAAAACATCAAATCCCTAAGAGAAATTAAAGTTTTAGCCACAAATCTTCATGCCAAGCAATCCACAAGCATAAACCATATATAAACTCATGAAGGAATCAAATAAAAATTAAGAGCACAGCTCCTAACTACAGCAGAAAAATATGAGCTCTCCCCTCTCCTTGCATGGCTACTTTGTAGGCCATGAGTGGAGAATAGAGGCTTGCGTTTTTGTTGCACCTCTTGGAAGACTGGCAGCGTGAGTGGAGGTTTTGGTAAGTGGCGTGAAGGCTTCTCCGAAAATGGAGGTTGCGTTGGTTTTTCAATGTGGAGGAGCTGCATTATTTTATGGATTTTGCGTTGGTGGAGGCTGGCGTGAGAGACTAAAACGTGAGTGGAGGCAGCGTTTTTTTTTCGTCTGGAGCTTGAACTGGGTGGAGGTTGCGTGCATGAAGTGAGTGAAGGCTTCTTGATGCATGAATGAAGTGGTGGCTATGTTGTGCGTGAGTGGATAAAGTGGAGGCTTGATTTTCTGGATGGGAGCTTGCATTGATTGCTTGAGTTTCTATTAGTGAGTGAGGACTGCGTTTCTTTTTCTTCTTTGTCGTTTTGCTCAATTTTTCCAAAAACCTCTTAACATGCAAAGATAATATAAAAACAACAATTTAGCATAATATATATCCCAAAATACGGCACAATTCAACCTACATTAATGCATCAAATAAAAGCCTATTAATATCTCTATCAGCTTTAGCTATGAAATTTTTTTGCATCTAATACTTTTTGTCTACGATTTTTAGAAACTCGCTTATAATTTTTAGCTATGAAAAATTGACGACGCTTTATGCGACTAAATATAAACATTACAAAAAACTATATTTTTTCTGGAGTTTCTTTAAAAATCCTATATTCTATTCTTCGATTGATAGAGCTTTAAAGTTTCTGTGTTGTTAACAAGTGACGCTTCCTTGCTGTAATGTCTAATTGCTTTTCCCGGAATATTTTCCGTTGCTATATTGTTCTGTATTTGATCATCAACAATGAAAGTTTATATTTCCAACTTTTTAGTCCTTTTCTATGTCATGTCGTATTGTGATTTCTTTGTCCCGAGTACATGTTAATACAATCTCAATAATTAACAATGTCAATTTAGAAGGTAGCCTAGTTGGGATGGCAGAAATCCTCTGTGTCTTGTATACATCAAAACCTTAGCAAAAAGCAAATAGAAGACAAACAATGGGTTGAATAAAACGGTATTCTCTTTCCCTCTCTCTGTTTTTGTGTATAATAATTAGATAGATTTTTTTTTTTCTGAAAGTAACGTAACATGGTTGTTTAATTATGTTGTCGACATTTCAGAAGTCAATAGGTTGTGTTGCTTGTGTCTAGTCCATTTCTTTTTGATGTATACTTCTAATTAAACAAACACGGCTAACACCAAGTGGTAGTGTGAAACATGTCATTCCTTAACACGTCTACATGCTGAAGTTTAGAACTCAGCATATATATGTAACATATACAAAATGAAGTCTCATACGATTATAGTTTAGCGATATTACTATTCTCTTTTAAAATAAAGATGATGTCTAAATTTTGCAAAAACAAACTATTTCTTTCTAGAAGAACTTAAAAGAGATCACTTTTTGTATTCATAATGTAAATTTCAATTAACAAAGCTTATTAAAAAAAGGGAGGTTTATATTTCAAATGCAAAATGAAAGATTTTTTTAAAAAAAGTAAAATGAAAACTTTTAACTCTACTTCTAGAAAAAAAAGAGTAGATGTATATGTACATACAAATCATAGATTGAAGGGTTTAGTCATCCTTTTTCACCTAAAAAGATGTTAATGAACTTAGATTACATTTAACTTGTTAAATTAATATAGCTCACATCTTAGTGATTAGTTTAAGATTAACCATAAATTTATAAAGAAAAAGTAATATGAAAATATACCTATTTTGTTACTCATTTCTATTTAAATTAGTTATTAAACTTTCAAATAAACTGATTAATATTAATGCAATTAAGTTTTGAGTATCAGAGAATTTGAATATTTGCAATAACTTACTTAAACAAGTATAAGAAACTAATGACTATTTATATTAAAATTATTGAATCTCCCTATAACAAGATGAATAAGCACTTGACTCATACCAATAGAGTAACATTTTTAAGACTTTAATTAAATCTTTAATTGCACTATATTTTATTTTATATTGGATCAGATTTAATTTAAAACTTTTACTTGATTAATAAATAAATTATCAATAGAAAATTCTAAGATAACTATCATGTTAATGGCTTGTAATCATTTAAATCATAAAGCATCACTCTCCAAAAGTTCAGACATTTAAATATCTAAACTATGCTTCAAATTATTCACTTCAGCTATGACATAAGCTAATTAGGAAGCGGCCATGGATTTTTCTCTTCGGCACAGTCCGACCTTCTTTTGTTCCTTCACTTCTAAGCTGGCTCTTTTATCATTTGCTGTTGTTGTTGTTTTTTTTTTCCTTTTTCAACCCCTATTCAACGATGCAGTGTCACTCTCAAGTCTCAACTCATAGCAAGAATCTAGATCTGGATGAGACTTGACAGAATGCTTTGCACAAGACTTGCAAAGAAAACATTAGTTGCTCTGAATCTCTATTCTTTTCAAACTATATCAAAGGTATGCTCTAAAAAAAAATCATAACATTTAAATCTATCTCCAGAGGACAAAAAAAGAAGATCAGTTAAGAAAGTTTAATCAATAAAGATGAGAAAAAACTAACATTTAAACAGATAAATATTTAACTGCATAAAAAGGATTTTTAAAATAACGTAAAAGAAGTTGAATTAAAGTTTAATTCGAGGTATTAATTGCCCATGGTAATCCAACTCGGTTAGGGTTACGTTCATCAAAGTGAAAATTTGTAGAAGCTGCAATGATTCTTCTTCCAGCATGCTTTAATTGTAAACAATACAGTTGTAAGCTCATTTATGAGAGAGGATTAGTCCAATCCGAAAATAAATTAATTGATTATCTGTAATGACACTTAGAAAGGAAGAACTAGTGCTTTTTATTAGCATCCTTCGCACGGAAAAGCGACAGAAATCAGAAAACAAATGCGACGACCAAACAATAGATGAAGCTATCTTATGTATGATTAATATGCTAAGAAAAAAGAGTAGAGCCCCAAGTAAAAGATACAAAAATGTTCGTCCAAATCTTGATAGTGTCTTTAATTAAATATTACTTCTCCGTAACTACAAAATTGTTCGTCCAATGATTAACTAATTAGTATTTGGTCACTGTTTTTGGAATGAAAATAATGAAAATAGGACAATTTTTTTCCTTTTATTTTTAGTTTATTGGAACTATAAAGTTCATTAAATTCCCTTTGCATGTCTTAGTGCTTGTTTGGTTGAGCATTTGGAGGGTGAATAAGTACTTTTTTCTATCACAAAAGCTTTTTTTTAAAAATGAGTGTTTGACTATAAAATGAAAAAGTACTTTTTAGTAGATATGACTTTTTTGGCAGCCAAAATACAGCTTTTTAAGAAGCTCAAATTTGGAACTTCTAAAAAAAGTACTTTTTTAGGTAAATTTTTCATGTAAATTAATAAGCTTATTTTTTAGTCCCTTTTACCCTTATATTTTACACACAATTCCCACAATACCCACAAACACTTTTTCACGTTTATTTTGAGATTTATATAATATTATTTGACTTTTTTATATGTTTTAATATTTATTTTGATATTAGTTTTA
>JAOTAY010020115.1:0-13407 GCA_025629805.1 Erythroxylum baracoense
CGGCATCACCATCAACTTGAGAGGGTGAGAGTTTGAGGTTGGTATGGTGACTTAAAGAAGAGAAGATAAGGTGTATAGGAGTGTATCGGAATGACCTACGGGCGTTCCAGTGCGTACCCTAAGGTAATGGGGTGTTACATTTTCAGCACATAAAACCTGTTTTCTATACTTCCTTCTTCTATCAAAACAAGAAGAAAAGATAGAGATTACCTAAAAAAAGTTCAGATGAATCTTCCTCTTCTTCTTTTTCTATTTCAGTTTCTGCTTCTCTTTTTACACAACTCTCTCCTTTTTTCGTAACCTCTCAAACATGTCTCTCCCTTACATGACTCTCTTCCTATTTCTCTAGTTTCTTCTACGACTTCTCTCTTTCTTTCTTTCTTACACGACTTTCTTCACCTTCTTTTCTTAAAATTTTAAGACAACTTCTAGCTTTTCAAACTTACCCTTCCATATCTAATCTAATGCCTTCTAACTCTTTAACTCAATTCTAATACTTCTATTTAATCCATGCAACCATATGTAATTAAAAAAATATTCATAAATAAACTCCATAAATTTCTAATTCAAAAATTCTGATTTTTACTTATGACTAAATGCCAAAAAATTCTCAGTTAATAATTTTAACTTCTAAGAAAAGTTTGGGGTCCAACATGACATAATTGTGTTGATTTTATTATTTCATGTAATTGTTGCCCAAGTTTTAGAGGCCAGTACAATCAAAGTGAAATTAGAAATTATCTCTTTTTGAACAATTGCTCTACTTTTCACTTATGGTTGCTTGCTGGATGTAATGGATATTGGGCCAATAGTCATGAGTTATGATTTTTCCATGTGTGTAATTATCTAGGTAGAGTTCTCTTTTCTATGGATCCAATTTCTATTTCTCTAGTGCAATATTATTATTTTCAATGGAAGCACCTTAATTTATCAATCAATAAAATAACTCTATTAAGAGGACTAATAGATTATCATGTAACTCAACTATTCTAGTTAAAATACTTATTTTAATTTTATTGAATCAACTGTTTACATTTTTAATCTATCTTCTTTATAGCAACAGTAGCTTATGCATCTATTATTCATTAATTGATTTAAATATTTAATAATTGGATTGAAGGAGAAATAAATTGACAGAGGGATGTCTATATCCAATTCTCAAAACTTTAAGTACATAGAAATACATTTTCTTCCCTAAAGAGAAATTGTTTGCATTGAAAGAATATGTACATAACATTAAAGTGTACATAGAAATGATGTGTGGGAGAAGAAGAAATAACTAGGGATTTAGGGATGTCTGAAATCATCTGAAGAATAATTAGGTGGGACTGAAATCGACCAAATCGATATTTTCTAAAGAAGAAGAGAATTAGGGATTGAGGAAGAAGGAAGAATGGTGCAAATTGTTGCTGCTTCAAAATGGTGCAGATTGTTGTTGCTTCAAAATGGTGAGCATTGGGGAAAGGCTCAAGATGCAACGATTAAATTGAAGTGGGATCCACTTCCATTTAAACTCAACCTTCTAAACACAGTGTTTAAATGAAAGTGGGTCCTACTTCCATTTAAACTTAAGCTTTTAGACATACCGTTTAAATGGAAGAGTACCCACTTCCATTTAAACTCAGTCTTCCAAACATAGAGTTTAAATAGAAATGGGTCCCACTTTTATTTTAAATAAACATGATAAATGTCATTAATGTGGGTCTCATTTTAATAAAATTAAAAAATCTACTTCAGAAAAATGCCATATGGCATTCAACTCCTTCAGTTTTTCCAGTCAGTCAGGGTTTGATTTGAAAATTTTTCAAACATTAAGGTTCAACTTGAACGCTCTGAAATGTTAGGGTCTAATTTACATTTTAGTGTAAACATTAGGGGCTAAATTGCTCTTTTGAGCTTTTCTTAAAAATATAAAATCAATCACTCTGTTAAATTTTGTCAACTTGATAATTTGGAAAACATAGTACTCTAATGGACAAACACATCACTTGAGAGTGATTAAGATTTAATAAACTATAAGAGTATTAAATAAATTGATTGATTGATTTTATTGGTTTATCATATTTACATATTTTTACTTATATTAAAATATAATATTAATAAATAATATTAAATAAATTTATCAAAAAATATATTGTAATTATATTCATTAAATCTTAATAATATATTTATTATTTAATATGATAGTAAATTAGGCCTTTTATTAAATTTTATTTATAGCAATATTAATAATAAGATGTTAATTTCTTATTTTATTTATAATGTATATTTGATAAAAATGATATTTGAATATATAATTTTAGTGAAATATCATAATTAGCTCAAATTCTAACTTTTAACAATTTAATATTTGAAGTCTCACTTTGTATCAAATATAATCCAACGTTAACCCTTGTTAATGACCATCATTAGGTGGCATGGCTTGATAGATGAACTATTTAATTAATTCTAGAATTATTAAGTTAGCAAAGACTTGAAAGAACATATCAAATGGAGGAAGTCATTGAATTTGGAATTCATATAATAAGTAAGAAACAATTAGGTTAGGGGTATACTTCATATAATCAAATGAAATCTAGTTAAAAGAAATTTGTAACTAAGATTAGGAGTTTTCATAAAATCACTAACAAATTCAAAGGCTAGTTGTCTATTCTTTTATAATTCTTCATTTCTCTCTCTTTAACGTTTGGCATAATGACTAATAAAATAGTTAGCATATATGTTTTCTAGTATTTTCTTCTAAAAGTGTTGTAAACTGTAATCAAGTCGATGCCAAACCCAAATTATGGGTTTTGAAATAGATAGCAAAGGTTGTTTATGTTAAAGGGTTTGCATAATTTTGTTCCTTGCATATAATTAGTTAGTCATTTATATTCTATAATGAAAATGATTTCTTAGGTTTAGTGTATGCTCTACCCAATAACTTATAATAAATAAGTGAATTCTTATGTCTTTGATCTTTGTTTCATTTTGAAGCTTATCTTATAGTATTTATGGTCCTCTAATTTTTCTTTGCTTTGTAATTGTTTTCTAATAAATGTTAGTACTTATATCTTTGTGGATTTGATAGGATCTTGTGAATTTTGAGGGGAAGAAAATTCATTTGTAAGATCTCAACTATTGTCCTTTCTATATCTTTTCATTTTCTTTTTCTTTATAGTGCTAGTGATTTTGTCATTTGCATATATTTGATTTCAATCTTTAGATAGGTAAAGGGATTTATGATTTTTTTTGTTTAATCTACTACAATGTTAGGCTTTAATGGCTAGAAAAAATAGGGTTAATGGTAACTTTGACTAGATTTGAGAACTCCTTCACTCTGGCTCTTTTGCTTAACTAGTTAATTTCATTACCGTTTATACCTAATAACAACTCATCAAGCTATAAGAAAATATCCATTTATCTACATAAAATTCCAAGTAATGATGGTTAGGTTAAAAAAGCAATCACTTCATATTTTTCCTATTATTTTAAGTTATTCACTAATGTGAAAATGGTTTTACAGAGAAAATTTGAAAATTTTAAGATGTAAGAGTAGACATTTTGCATATTAAGTTGTTTGTTTTCTTTCTTATACTTCCTCCACACTTTTGGTTTTTCATTTTATACTATAACATATTTATAATTAGTAACATACTAATGCTAGTGATTTATGCCTATATAGTATTCTATAAATACTTATATATTAAGTGCAAATGGATTATTTTGTAAGTGTTAATCATTGTTTTAATTTTTTTTCTTGGTTTTCTATTACAAAGGTGTTTAACTTTGAGTTTTGTTAGAGTGTGACTTTAGAAAAAGATGTAAAATGGGAATATATTAAAGGCAAGACCAATATGGAAAAGAATATGAGTGTTGACATGATTAGTATGTTAATGTTGAAGTGTGTTGTTAAGGATAGTGGACATATAGTAAATCTAAAAGTAAGATGAAGTTTGAAGAAGTTCAAATCTCATAGCAATACATCCAATTAGAACTAATGCCTTTATTGATATATTTGATATATAGTCAAAAAGTAATAAGATGCTGAAAGATTTAGTTTCTTGATGAATTCAAAGGGTTTGTTTTAGAGATGATTGTGAATTTATTTTTTCTATAAAAAAGTTAGTGGGAGTATAGTTATATTCTTCAGTCGGAGTATGTAAGGACATATTGTTAATAAAGAACAACAATTCATATTTTTAATCATTGAAGGTATAATAGTCCAAAAACAACTCTTATTGAATATGAAAGGTAATAAACTAATTATGAGAGTTATAGATAGATACAAAATTTGTTTACCTATTCTAGTCCAAGTATATAGATGATATACTAAAGATATTTAGTATTTGAGATATCTGATACTTATTAAGTACTAAAGATATCCATTATTCTATATATGAGTTGATATTTGAGTTCTAATTCATAAGGATATTAACTTTATTTGGTAGAATCAAATCCTAGTGAAGGCATGTTTTATTTAAAAAATATTATTTTGAGTTAGAAAGGTTTTAATGTAAAATTAATTTCTTATCAAATCATAATAAATTTTCATTTGATGGAAATAATTATTTGAATCAAGAATTTTTTTAATGAACTTTATGTAGTTCCTTACATGGTTGAAATAGTAATGCACTTTGGAACATTGAAGCCATTATGCATATGAAAGGATGTAAGGTCTCATCAAAGACACAAGTATGAATTTTGGTAGGATCTCTTGGTTATAATGATAATTAGGATAAAGTTGTAAGATTAAATAAGTACTAACTAAAAATAATCTTTTATAATTCTCTCATTAAACTAATTTCCTAATAGTAGCATGATCACTATAGTGATATGGTATAAGATACTTAAGAGAATGGAATAGTGCAAGTTAGAGATCATTAGTTTATGCCTAGAACTAAGCGGTTGGTTGTAGATTTTTGTGATGTAATTAATTAAAAAAATTATTTATCTTATGCATATTTGCTTAATTGACTAAAATATAAGATAAACTAGGTGAGATAAATATATTTTTCAAATAAAATTATGATGAGATTATAATTATAAGATTCATATTGCATTTAAGTATTATTCTCTTAGACATTACTCTATTAAGATTAAACATTAATTTTTTTCTTATGAAGGAAGTAGTTGATCTCATTGATTAAAGTATTGAGATACTTAAAAAACATATGGGTTCTTATTAAAGAATAAACTCACTAAACTGACCCAATTATGAGGATCTTAAATGAAACATTACTTGTGAGTGTATTGACCTCCTCATTTTGATTCTTAGGCTTGAGATTGCCATGGTATTTCATATCAGAATTACTATATTTTGATTCTACTTATGACCTATTGTTTAGAGTAACTCAATTGATAATACTTGGTTAAGTAAGTCAATAAAGGATTTGTCACCCTAAAGTAATTAGGGAGAATATTTTACTGCTCTTTATCAGTAATGATTTAAGGAATTAGTAAGAGTGAATTGAGATTTGCAAAGGGTATTTTTAAATATCAATTATAAGATAATTACTAATTAGTAAGAACTATATCCAATTGGAACATTAGAAAAAAAATTAAATTATACCTTATAACTATATATAGAAATGTTAAGTTAAACCATTTTGACATTCCAAATATTTGGTTGGTCATGACATATTGCTAGACATCAATCTTAACCTATGATTACAAAATGTTTAATTAAAGAAATTAAAATGTGTTTTAATTTACCCGGTTATAATTTATAACCATTTCTATCATATTAAAAACCTAATAGGTCACGCTTGAAGAGCAGTTTGAAAAAGAAAAATTAATTTAATTCAAGTTATACTTAACTATGAAGTTTAAAAGACTTCAAGACTCAAATATGAGATATTGGATTTTATTAAATTAAATTATAATTTTAAATATGAAAAAGGCATAAGGAAGTTGTAACTCATATCTTTTCCTCTGATAGACAATTGAGTTCTTTTTTTCTACCTTGTAAATACTATTAGAGGATGGACACAAAAATAATTTATGCTTTATAAATTGAGAACAAAAATTTTATGGGAATATGATGTTTCAACCCTTATATATTTCATTTGTGTTTTTAATTTATTCATTTGAAGAGATCTGGGAAAAAAATTATAAAGATTACTTTTTCTAACAATAATCTCTTTTTTTACTCTATTACTAACATGTACTAATATTATCATGTCACACAAATAACTCTTTGATTTTTTTTTTGTTTTTATATGTGACATATTCAAATGCAGATATCCAATTCCACTGTTTGAACACAATTCACTATTTATATTCAACAAAAATATCACTTATTCACTAAGCAAATACCTTATTTAGCTTTTGGGTTTCTTTTGTACAAAATCATTTTTATTTGTACTACTAACCCCTTAGGTAAAGACAGTGAAATTCAAGCTTGGGATCATATGTTGAGTTTAAAAAAAAAAGGAGTTATGAGGCTTAAAGGGGCTAGCTAAAGATATATTATCGGTTGGCTATTTAAGCTAAAAGGGTTAAACCAAAGATGACGTTTTTCCTTTTCATACATGCACATATCAATTTAGAATAAAAAATTTTCAAAGAAAGTTTTAGAATCCATTAAGAAGAACATCTCACATAAGGAAAAATATGGATTTATATATTTATCTCAATCTCATATGGCACTAAAGCTATAAGATTAAGTGTTTACCAAAACACTACAAGGAATTGTATTTTTAGAGAGACCAAAAATTGTCACTAAAAGCAGTGATATTAGTTACTACTATTAATATTGCCCAATTTTTAAAGTCATCACCTCTCGTCACAAATACCTTGTCACTAATGAAATATTGCCTACTTTAAAAAAATGAACACAATTATGCATCAGTTTTGTAACAAAAGTATTGACACTAAAAGCTATGTAATATGTGACAAAACTATATGATCACAATAACTTTACATATTTATGACAAGTTTATTGACACAAATAATATAAATTAGTGACGAATAAAGTCATCATAGTACTTCATTTTATTGTGACAACATCTTTACTAAAATAATTGAAAATAGTGACTAAATATTTGTCACTCTTGCCTTTTTTATCAGTGTCCATTACTTCTTAGTCACTTATACTTCTTGATCACAAGTATAAAAGTTATATGTTACAATAATGTTGTCATTAAATACATATTATATGTTACAATAAATTTATCTCTAATGTGTTTGTTTTTTTCATAAATAATATTATTAAATTTAACAATTTAATTGCTTAATCAATAAAAAATTTTACATTAGTGACCACAAAATATAAGTTGTCAAATAATACGAATTTTTAGTGTCAAGATATTATCGCATAAGCAAATACAAATACAAATTATATATAAAAATATATAAAATCACTAAAATGTACAAAATTTTGATTTTCAATATATAAAATTGGAAAATTTAATATCCAAGATAATTATATTTATTACAATTATCCCAAACTATTACATACTAATTTAAGTTAAAACACTACAAGGTAAATTTTTCTGGCTATTCTTCCAAATAAAGTTCAGTATTGATTTGTTTCCTACAAAACAAATAAAAATAGAACTAATTAATTAGTTAAAAAATATTAAGCTATAAATTTAGTACTAACATTTTATAATAATATGATGACAATGATAAGAAGTAATACTAACTATTCTAGATTATATATACTTATAAACTTACATGACTAATTGGGGTATTTAATGTTGTGACATTTGATGGATCTCTAATTGAGGCAAAAGAATTGAGTAACAAGCTATAAATTACTCCAGTATTTGCCAAATAAGCAAAAACAACTGAAATTTGTTTCATTTCCATGGCTTACTTCTCAATAGTTGCATATTGAGCTCGAACCTTCGCATTTTGAGCTTAAATCTTTTCATTTTGTATTTTTGTAATTTCAGTAAGTCTTGTAACTTCATCATCTAAATCATTTGCACACTTCTTTGCAGCCTCAACTTCAACTAGAATTTAAAAAGGTCGGGCTCTTTTTTAGAGCTGCTAGGTTTGGGCTAGGCCCATTGACTTCAGGTCCAGCCGGGCTGTGCGCATTTGCCATTTCATCCACTAATTCAACAAGAGAATAAAGAATGCTCAGCTAAGAAAGAATAGCAATCACATCAAGCTTCAAATATAATTAATAGTGCCACATATAAAAGGCTAGACAATTAATACCTTGTGTCAAATGAAACACCATTGTTCTTCTCAACAAATTTAACAATTGGAACACGAGCTTTGGCAATCACCTGAGGCATTAAACAAAATCTTGCTTAGAAAAAGTTTGTTTCAATAGTAGCATGTCTAGCAATCAAAGAACGCAGACCTGAATCTTCTTTGCAACTTCTTTTACAGACAATGCCCTAGAAAGAGCCTGCAGACCAACTCGTGAAGTTTTGATACCTGAACCCAGAGTCACAACCTGCAATTAAAAGCATCCAAAACACATGCTTGAACTTCATCAACTAGTTATCAGTTCTAAACTTTCTTTTCAAGATTAGGCACATCCTTACATCAATATCACTCGTAGGAAGATAAAAGTCCAGTCCTGAATGATCCAAAAACTTCCACCTATAAATCAAATAACAATAGCGTATGCTCTTATTCCAGGCTTCCATCTATTATAATATCAGGTGTGTTGGCCGAGCGTATAGATTCATAAAGATTCTTGCCTTTACCTTGCAACTAGGCCATATATAATTGATAAGATCAAAAACACTTTCTACTGCTATATTGCGTGAAGCTTGTTCCTCAGGAGTTGGAGAGAGAAAACCACAAAAATCAGCTATCTCTGCAACACCCGGTACAAAATGTCAGAATCAAAAAGGATTTTAAGAAATCAATCATCTCAACCAAGACTTCACAACAGTGACTAACTTTAACAGTATCAAACGCCAACAAACTTAAATTCCTACAAAAAAATTTCAAGCATGAATTGCCTCAGAAAATTTTAAAGACAATATCTTTCTTTTTCTATTACTAATAGTGATGCAGTAGCAAACTCAATTCCATTATAAGTCCAGAATTAGACTCATTAATTATATACAAAATACAGAATCTACAATCTGACGGCAAATTAGTGTCAGCTAAAGAGCAAGTATGTAAAATATCGTTTAAAACTAAAAATATCCTTGTCTAATGTTATTGGCTATGCAAAACCTCACCTTTATGTAACTGCATTGGACTCCCGAAGTTACTATACCCTAGCACCCTCTATCCTCATCGCCTCCACAGGAGTCACTGTCTCAACTTCTTCAATCTGCACCTTCTGATCATCGACGGCGTCTCCGTCGTCGTATGCAATGTCGATAGACAAGAAACAAGGGGCCTCGGCATCAGAGGAAGCATTAGGTGCAGCAGAAAGAGAAATTTCATTGTAGAAAACAGTGCAAGTCTGAAAAGAGTCAGCGTGGGCGAGTAATTTGGGTTTAGGGTTAAGGTATCGTAGCGTGGAACAGATGGGATAACGTCAGTTGGAAGCTCCAATGCAAAAGGTTAGGTCCTTCTTGCAAAATTTTAGTGCTTTTGGTTCCGGAGAGAGGGAGACAGACATTGTGTCTGAAATCTATTTAATTGAATTGAATTGAATTCATTAATTTTATATAATTAATTTAATTTATGTATTTTGAAATACTAAAAAAGATATAATTAGAATTTAATCGTGTAATTGAATTTTATTTTTTTATGAATTTAATTCATATCTCAAATAGTACGATTTGGTGTGTGAATTGAAAAGTCAATTCTTTTCAAAATATTAAAAATTCTTTTTCTAAATATACACATAATAAATATAAAAATTACTACAAAACACATACATATTAATTACATACTATTTTTAGTTAAGGATAAAAAAAGTCATATGAAATAGTTGAATTCATTTGATTGTGTTCCAAATAATGTAATTGAATTAAATTCTAATATTTATAGATTTATTCTAAACAGTATAAATTGAATTTAATTCAATCCCACAAATGTAATTAAATCCAATTCGTCAATGAATTCAATTCAAAAGTTTCCAAAAAAAACTGACAATTGTATGTTGTTGTTTTACTTTCGATTTAAGAATGATGCACCTTGAAGAGTTGTACTCTAGGTCTAGGATTAAAAGATAAAAATAAAATTATTTGGATGGCTTCTAGTTCTAGATGTAAACCAGTTTCAGGAATAGTTTGGCTTTTTTTCCACTTTTTTTTAATAATTTTAAATATTTACCATCACAACTCATATTTAGATTTTAAGTTTACGTTTTTCCTTAAATAAAGAGTTTTAAATTAATAGCAATAGAATGCCTAACAACTAATGACAGTATAAGATGCAATTGAAAATGAAATCAAGCAAAGAGATCATAACTTTCTACCTGATTTATGCAGTCCCTGCCATTATTTCCACCTTCTGTGCGAACTTACTTTGCTGTGTGTAGCCAATGTACTAAGCAGCAGAAATGAAATCATTAAAGCCATTATGTTTTTTGGTAAATTGAGCTTGCTTTATTCCATTCCTTGCAATATTTTCCACCATTGCGAATGAAGTGAAACAATAATATATTAACCTCACAAATGCAAAAGCCAATAAAATGAAACAAGAAGATCTCATTATCATTGATAACACATGAAATACTTAAATTTGTTTGCAAATACTAATATTAAAAAAATCGTGACAATTAATTTCTAGTCCTTAAAATTCGTACAATAATGATAAAATTAACATTTGAGTGGTCAATTTTAATATGTTATTATAACAAGAAATAATTATCATTAATTTGTTATATTTATATTGATACTAACCTTTGTAACAAAAAGTTGATAATCAAGTGACAACAAAATTTCTTATCACAAAAATTACTAATAATAGTGATAGTTCCATTTTTGTGACAATATTAAAGAGACACTAATTAATTGAATTTTTATTAACAAAAGTTTTTGCCACAAAAAGTAAGATATCGTGTGACGGTAAACCATTTCATCACAACAAGAGAAAAATATCAGTGACCAAACTAAGTTTTGTCACAACAAATAGAAAATATTAGTGACCAACATATTTTTTCACAGTTACAATTCATTCCTGCGAAAATTAATTTGACGTCAAATTGCATATACTTTTAGTGACAGAACATAGTGATAAAAGAAATTTTGACACAATTAATATATTAATAGTGACAATTTAATTGTGAAAGATACTAAATTGTCACAATTACCATTGTATTAGTGACAAAAAAATAATTCATCACAATTAATCAAAAAATAATGCCAATAAATCGTTTTGTCACAAAAAACCTCATATCTATGATGAAATGATAGTTAGTCACAAAAAATTGTCACTAAATGTCTTAACTCTTATAGTTAAATGATTTCCACACTTCCCTTTTAAAATCATTGTCAATGTTAAATGAAGTTTATAAATCAAGTTAATTAAACCATTGAATATATGTTACTTTCATACTCAACTAATTCATCATCATGACATGAAATTTTTTTTAATCCATTTATAGAAAATTAAAAGAAGACTTTCTAGTTAAGTACATTTTAACAAAATTCCTCCCTATACTTAAACCACAAATCATCCTATATGTAAAAAATTAAAAATGAGAAAGGGAGTAAATAACAAACAAAAGAAATCATAAACGATAAAATGAGAGCAAATGATGTAAAATAAGCAAAGCAATTTTGGTTTTCCAAGTTGCCTCCCAAGTAATGCCTTTGTTTACTATTATTAGCCTAACTTAAGTTCTCCTTATTCAATTATTGTATTAGATCCTTAAGATTCAATTTTGCTATATTCTCTACTCAAAAGCCTTCGTAGAAAAGTTTGATTTTATGCCTATTCACTTTAAGCAAATTGGACATTGCAAAACTTTGAATTTCTATTACATTATGATGAAAAATGATAGTAACAATAAAAACATTAACCTAATAATAAGAATGCAACTTTACCATAAATAAACAAATTTATGATTGGTATAAGAGGAATTTTTGATCAACTTGATTTTTTTTAAAAAAATCATCTTATCATAAAAAGCTTTTGTCTTTTTCTTATAAATCCTTACATTTTTACTGGTATCATTGTGGATTTCATACAATCTTATAATAACATCTTTATATGGTCTTCTATAACATACATGTTTATGTTCAAACCCTTAATTACCTAATAGGCCTTATGTTCTAGTTAAATTAGGAGGTCCCATAGTTTTTTAAACACTAATTGTGAAGACCTATAAGTGTCTTATAGGCATTCCAAATGCCTATAAAGCAACATCCAAATATAAATTCTAGCCTGTTTTTTAAAAATTAAAAATAATATTGTATTACCTTATAAAAAGCTATTACACAAATCCTTACAATGAATCATAACATTTGCTACAAAATTAAGCTAACTAACTAGTACACAATTTACCTTTCTTGTTACCGGTGCTTTAATCTCCCTTGGGAAAAATTTCCTAGTAGTCTGGGTTTTTTTCAGAGTTTATTTTATATCCTTTCTTGAAGTTCAAATATTTTTCAACCTTAGATCTACAACGATCTAAAGCCACAATAAAGATCTTGCGACCATTATTATTATCCTCCCCACCTCGTCTCTCTTGTGCAGGGTCGGAGTAGCCCACAGCATGGACGGGAGCAGTGCGTGTAACCCCCGCACATCACCTGGAGATCAGGCAGAATTTTCATATATCAGCTCTTTTAGGCGGCCATTCTGGGGCCGCCCTAGGTACGATTCACTTTATCGGACTTCTTTTTGTAGCTCAACTCTTCTAGTCTCATATATATTGATTTTATTCATATCAGTATTGTTTACTATTGCTTGTCTTTAATTAGTTGATTTTTCTAATATACTTACCTAGGTACTAACCCCAAAGTTGCCGAGGTGTCTCGCTTTTGGTAGTGTGGAGTTGTCGAGTTGTCTTGCTTCCACTTTTTATTATTATTTTTTGCATGTTTAGTTAGTATTTTGGGAGATCAAGACATTAAAGACAGGTGGGAAGTCTACTTCAACAGCCTGTTTAACGAGGTGCGACATGATGGCACTGGTATAGAGAGTAGAGAAGAAAAGAGACCCTAGGGAACGCAGTGTGATGATGTTAGAAGAATCTTTGAAGAGGAGGTGAAAGAAGCCCTTAGCAAGATGGGAAGAGAGAAAGCACAAGGCACTGACCAGATACCTATTGAGGTATGGAAGTGTCTAGGAGAGGTGGGGGTACAATGGCTTACCACTCTTTTCAACTCTATCTTGCACACGGAGAGAATGCTGGAGGAGTGGAGAAGTAGCATAGTAGTACCGATCTATAAGAACAAGGGAGACGCACAAGAATGTGTAAACCATAGAGGCATCAAACTCCTGAGCCATACTATGAAACTGTGGGAGAGAGTTATTGAACAACGATTGCGCAAAATAGTACAAGTGAAAGAGAATCAATTTGGATTCATGCCTGGGAGATCAACT
>JAOTAY010020116.1:0-13406 GCA_025629805.1 Erythroxylum baracoense
CTAATTTAGTTTGCATTTCATGACAATTAGGCTAGCTTAGATCATTTGCTCTAGGTTCCGATTAAGTGAGACAACCCGGGGTTGCACTCTATATTGCAATCCTTGGAATTAAATTTTTGATTCGGTTTCTAAGGGAGTGATCCAAAGACTTAATCACACATCGATCAATATCACATATAGTTCACCATAAGTTCCATTCCAACTTCATTCTCTTTAGTTCAAATAGCCAAAATTTGCCATTAACATTTCCCTTTTCCAAGAGAATATGCTTTAACACACCACATGTTATTGTATATTCAAGCTTTTGAAAAGCCTAGCATTTATATCCTTCCAAATTACATAAACACGGTAACCAAATGCAAATTTTGAATAAAGTGTAATGAACCTTATTCATCTGATCTAGCTGTAGTGCCTAACTCACCATGTTCCACCATTCATTCTTTTGGAAGTGCATATTATATAAGAGTTAAATCATCTCCAAAATATTCGTGGTGAATTTATATTTAATAAATAAATGGTTATTTATAAAAAGGGTTGTTAAGTTTGCATATTGATTTAAAGCTTTGAACACATTTAATTATATCCATTATCTTAACATATTCTTAAAGGCCAACAAAAGCATAAATAAGACCTTGGGGGACCTAATCTTAGACTAAGAACTTTTGTAGTGCATGATATGAATATCAGGTCACATGTTTTATTTATGAACACAATAAATTAGTGTCTTTATCAAATCATCTTATCCTCCTAACTCTGATTTAGGTCATACATTAGAAGATTGTTATAAAAAATTGATAAACCCTTGGAGCTACAATGACATTCAATATCTTTGATCATCTCGTTTACTTCAGCCTTAGACTAAAACATATGTCTCATTCTAAACACTTTACGCAATAGTTGAACAGGCCCAAATTCACTTTAATTATCATACCATAACTAAGTTATCTTACCATTGGCTAATTTGGTTTTGCACTCGTAGTATGGCTTCTTCTTAATCTTTAAGATTTGATTCAAAATCTAAAAGGCATCAACTCAGGGTTTTATTTTCTATAATCATGTAGACTCTACATAATGAGAACGCATCCATCTCACCTATAATGCCTCCTTATTTGTGATTATTCCCCCGAACCCTTTTTCCTAGAAGGACTTTTTTCATTCTATAGATAGGTGTGGCTCTAAGTTTGGGACTCTTAACTTAGTCTATTTGACTTTGGCATAGGGTTTGTTAGTTTCATCTCTTATCCATAAGATGGTCCTAATTATCTTTTCAATACTTTATTTAGATTCCTTAGTGAAACCAAATGTGAGGACTAATATATATGCATCTTATTTATAATTGAGATAATAAGCTATAGCCTACCAATATATTAGAGGATTTTATTACACCATAGCGCAATTCTTCTTTGGATAACTTCAACAAGTGGCTAAAAATTCCCAAAATTAGGTTCTTTAATGGTAATAGACACTCTTAGATAAGTGAAAGGAATGGTCTTAAGATGCAATACTGATATAGATAAGAGTCATTGAACTAGTTAATCGGTTGTAATAGATAGAGTCACATGATATAGTTCTTAACTAAAATACAAATGTAGATTCAATCTTACTATATACCAATACTCAAAAAGTTATATTGTGTATATTTATATAAAAAGGTAAATATTCCATCTCCATTTTAATACCTAGTTTTCTATATAAAGATCATGTTATTATTTATATACCAAGGTCCAACTTCTAATATTTCTTAAGTTCTTAACTCAGATACAAATTTGAAGATGAACAATCTTTGCTCACTAATAAACACTTTTAGAGGCCCAAATTTTTCATTGCCCTTATGTTAACAAAATTGAGCACCTATCATCAATGCTAACTTAGTCACTTTTGTGTTGATACGGTGTGGTCCTAGACTTTCGAAGGGTAGGTTAGTCTTTCTCGAGTTGTAATCACTAAGCCCTAAATCATAAGCCCTAATTAAGTTGATTTACATAATATGTAATCTCTCAATTAATAAAACAACCCATAACCTAAATAGTTCTTAAGCATTCCAATAAACAACAAAGTGCTTACATGAAATCTCTTTCTGTAAAATTATCGATTTATTATTTGCGTGGTCTATTAGATCGTTTAACTCTCATTAACTAACCTAATCATTTTGCATTTGGTTCACTTTGTTGATTTATTAATGAAGCATGCAATTACAATAAATAATCAGAATACCTAGTATCATTAACAACAAAAACAACTAAATTAATATTAAATAAAGTATAAATCCATAAAAAAGTTATAACATCCTTTAACCAAGGTTCATCACCATTAATTCTATCTCATACATCAAATGAACGAAATAAAAGATAAAAAGAAGAAAAGATAACTTGGAAGGACCAGAGGTTAAAGCAATAGAAAAAGCTCCACCTTCTCTCTCTCCTTCTCTCTCTTCCTTCTTCCTCTTCCTTAGCTTTTCCCAAAGTGGCAAATTGAGGCCCTTTTTTAGATCATTCTCTTGTCTTATATAGTCCTTCATTAATTAAGGTAAAAACTAGGTTTTACTGAGCCCTAAAATTCTAAAATAATTTGTGAAAATTAAGTTCAACAAGCCAGTTCACGTTTGTCATCGCACAGCTATAGTATTAGCTTTTGTCATGATCGTGGACCTGAGTCCTCCGCCCTTCAAATCTTCTCTATTTTTTGATATCTGGTCTCAAAAACTAAAAAACACATCAAAGAATCTCAAACACACAAAATTGAAACTCAATAGCATGCTTTAACCCACATAACACTCAAAACATAAATATCTAACCAACAAACACAATTCTAAACCTAAATATGCATGAATCAATTAATGAACAACTAAAAACATACTAAAATGCCTACTAAAACATCATGCAACCTACAATTATCAACATCCCCATACTTGAATTTTTGCTTGTCCTTAAGCAAAAACAAAACAAACAAAACACGAACACACCAAACAACAACACACACATATGCAATAATGGTACAATGACATTGAACCTGACAAAAACAAACTACAAACTAAATCCTTCAAGTTGTCCTAACTTGTTAACTTTTGAAATTTGTGGCTATGCACTTCGAACTAAATATACATACTAATCAAGACTTTAATGTCAAATTCATTCACCCCCATCACTTACACACACGCAATGATAATTATTTAGTCAATTAAAATTGTAACTATCCCTAAGTGGCTTTTCATGAAAATTCAAACTATTCACAAAATCGGTAGATTTATTTATAAAACACAATATTTGTTAATTTTCAATGACATTGACCTAGCCTTCTGATGTGAAGGTAAACATTTGTAATGAATGTGTTGGGAAATTAGACTAGGATCTGATCACAGCTGTAGTAGAATAATTATGAAACTTTTTCATAAATTGGTTTCCTAAAACTAGGATCAATTTCATTATATAAAATGATAAACATATAAATCATAACAAATCATGAATCATAATTTGCACCTTATTCTGAAGTTGATCTTATCTAATCATATCTCTTAAATCATTTTCAAAACTGACAAGTCTCAACTACAATAGCCACACAAACGTCCGGCCTCTAATAGTATTCACATAATAGGTTAGGAGAACTCTGTAACATTTACAGAGAGATTTAAGCAAAAAGTGTTAGCTCCAATAGAATTTATAATAGGTTTTGGACATTTTAATAATTTAATTGAACTTGAATTCTAATTTCAATTAAACTTTAATTAGAATTACAAATAATTCTAATTAAATACCAATTATGCCTAAATAAGATTCGATATCTCATATTGATCATTATTTATTAAATATATCATATTTAATCATAAAGTTTCTCAAACTTCAATCAAGTACAACTAGATTAAATTAACTTTTCTCTCTTCAACCCATTCTATATATGAGACCCATTAAGTTTCCAAATATGTTGACAGTGATTATAAATTATAATTATAATTCATAATTAGAATTATATAAATTAAAACTAATTTTAATTTATCTTTAATTCTCCAATTAAATAATTTATAACCAAAGATCAATATTGGAATCTAGGAATGCATCATAACCACCCAAACATTTAGGAATGTCAAAGTAGTTTTAACTAACTTTTTCGTGCATTATTTTTTTGTATAATTCAATCCTTTCTTCATATAATGTTCCGATTAGACATAGAGCATGAAATTAATGTCCACTCTATTTTCATTCCAGTTATATTAGTTCTCTACTATTAGCTATTGATTCAAATAATGACATTTGTAAACTATTTACAAAGCGTTACTCCACCTTGGCCAAGGATTTCCCGAATCAATACTAATCAAGAATAATGGAATATTCTCTCTAATTACTTTAAGGTGATGAATCTTATCTTTATCACACAATTACCTCCATATAGTTCATGCTACATCCAATGACTACAAATTAACTGACCCATGCCAAAGGATTATTTATACAATCATCACAATGAGAATTCCATAGACATACAATTAATGTTCCAAATGGATTTCTCATATTAGGTCAATTCAATAAACTACTTCCTTCATAAGGAAAAATTGTAATCTTTAAAAAAAACACAAGAAAACACCCCCACATATTTGTTTAAGTTTCTCCATACTTTAGCTTATAAGATCAACTACTTCCTTTATAATGAAAAACATAATGTGTGCCAGTCTTTTTATGTTTTATTAATGTCCAATCTTAATAGAAAAATGGCTATGAACAATTTAGTAATAATATAAATGCAATATGAATTTCATAATTGTAATCTCATTATAATTTCATTTGCAATGTACAATTATCCCATGGACTTGATCGTATACATCTAAACATGTATAAGATAAACAATGCCTTTGAATAATTGTTACTAAACTATTAACCAAATCGATTGGTTGTAGGCCATAAACCAATAAAATGCCCCCCAGTTACTCAACTAGGTCATGTTTTTCATCATAGGCTTGGTTGAAACATCATTCTAGCCTTTTAAAATGAAGGCAAACATTTGTGATGAATGTCCCCCAGTTACTCAGCTAGATCACATTCTCAACTGGATACTAGCTCTATTCTTAACTCGATTTGTTTCAAAAAGGGCCAGTAGAATAGTTTTTTATTAAACAGACACACTTTTTTTAATATTTTCTTTTCTACCTCATTTCTTTAGCTAATCATTCTCATGAAAAATGATATGTGCCTAATTGATTATATATTTATTCAAAAACACTTACTGATTAAAGATACTAAAATGCTTAAGATACTCACCTTGGTTCATATATGGTTTTCAGTAAAATTCAAAAGTAAAGAAACTAAAGTGAGTTGAAACCACCATATTTAATTCATTTTCTGAAAATTCACACTCACTTCTTTTCATGGAGCAAGAAGAAGAAGATTAAAAGTAATAAAAACAAGAAAAAGCCAAGAAAAGATGAGATATATGATGAAAACATCAAAGGAGGAATGAAACAAATGTAGTTCATAGCCGAGCATAAGTTGCATGGGCGTGAGACTCTTCTCACACCCATGCAACACTCCCACTGTCATGAGAAGCTTCTTATAGCCATGAGAAGCTATGCACGGGTGTGACAGTCTATGTCACACCAGTGACACAATGCCATCTCACCTATTTTTAACCTAGTTTTTAGTATAAAGCAAAAGGAGGAGCGGCAACCAAAAGATATGAATAGTTTTATGTTTTCATTTGGGAAAAATATAAAGAGCTCTAGGGAGATAGAAACGAAGAGGGAAATGAAGCTCTCATATATTAAGAGACCCATGGAGGGCTAGACATCTCGACATCAATTCCGAGGTGATATCAACACTGACAAACCCAATTAAGCATTCCTTCCGTGTATTTATTATTTTCTTTATCTCTTAAGGGTTTGTTTAGGTTATCTTGTGCATATGGATTTGAGTTTTTTGTATGAATAATCGTATTTCTCGTTATCGATAAATTGTTTGTGTATGGACCTATTGCTAGAATTTCAATATAATCCGTAATTGTTATATTTGAGATTCATTTGTAGCGACTAATGGTTCGTAATCATTAGGGATAACTTAACCTAGGTTAAATAACCCAAATGTATGTGGTTGTTGCCTTGATTAGTTGATTTTCCTAATTCGTAATGCAATTGCCTAATTGAATTTAGAGATTATATCTTAGGTTATTCGGTAGTTAGGATTAATTAAAAATCGTCTCTTAATTAACCCACAATTAATAGTTGCTAGGAGAGGTTTGAGAACAACAAAATCAATAAAGTACGTTCAATTGGGTGTAGGTTGAGATTAAACTAAAGAATCGAATTCCTAACGAATTCATCACTTTCATCATTTTTAGGTTTTTGATTTAATTTTCTTTTGTTAGTTTCCTTTTATTTTATTTTGTTATTAAACAATCTAACCACCCCCCTCCCTCGCGCGAAACCTAAACACTAATTATTTTCATTTCAAAAGTTTTACACACCCTCTCTGTGGAATTTACTTAGACTCACCACTATTATAATTGTAGGTCTAGTTATTTTGAGTAATGTTATGATGCACTAAGTCAACTTTGGCGCCATTACCAAGGAGTACCGTGTTTTAGTTTTAGTTTTTGATTTTAATTAGTGTTTTGCATATATTTGTTTATCATTTGTTTTTACATTTATTTCTTAATCTTTCAACGTTTGTTTGTATTTGTTTAAAAAAAGAAAAGAAAAGAGAGACATTGTAAAAGGGAGTATGTCACTGCAAGAATATTTCAATTTTACCTACAACCCATATTCCTAATCCTATAACCAAGCTTGGAGTGATCAACCAAACTTAGCTTATGGATGGGATAGCCAGCAAGACTACTACCTAGATGAGTTGCAGTGTGCACAAAAATTTGCATATACACCAGAAGCACTTTATTCCAACTCAAGTTCATCTCTGGAAGAATTACTTAATAATATGAAAGTTAACAATATTCAACTTCAATACAGATTACAACAGTTCCAGCAGGATGAAAAGCAATTTTGACAAGATACAAGGTCTAGCCTCCAAGATTTAGAGAGCCAAGAAAACTCAGGTACATCTTTAAAAGAATTAGTTAATGTTTGTGTTGCTAATACTTTGCGATTTCAATAGGAAGGAATGAAATTCCAACAAGAAACAAGTTCTAGAATCCAAAACTTGGCAAGCCAGATAGGTCATCTGGTGGAAGTTATTAACCACCTAGCATCATGAAGCGCACTGATGTAACCATCTCAACTCGAGATATACCTAAGGGATATTAGTATAGAGACCTTACAGAGTGGAAAGGAGCTTAAGAATCTTAAGAGCACTACTCAAGGGATTACTTATAAAGAAGAAGTTGAGAAGGAGCTCAAGGCAGAAAATGAAATATCATTTAGCTCAGAGGTAAATGTTGAGTCCCTAATTGTTGTTAACATTAACCCTTCACCTTTACATCACAAATTGGAGAAATCAAATGAGGAGGAAAAAGGTAAAAAGATAGTTGAGATATTATAAGAGTGCGAGTACTTAGTAAAGGTTGAGATTCTAAAGATAGGAAATACGTTGAAAATTATAGGCCATCAACTTAGGCCCTATTTGGAACAACCTCAAGTGGAAGAAGCATTTATGACACCTAAAAATCACAATTTTGTCACGTGATGAGGAGAAAAAGGGGTTGGGCCAATGACACTAAAAAAAGATGCTTTTTGGGAGGCAACCCAAGGGAAGTTAATTTCTATTCCTTTTCATTTTTACATTTTTTTTCTATATGCGTATGTGTTTTAATTTTGTTTGTTCTTACTTATTTTTAAGTTTTTAACAAAATGAGAGAGAGATTAAATAAACAAACAAACATATTCTCTTTTTCTATTGCTTCTAGGATTATATAGTCATGATTAGAGTGTGAATTGACTAGAAGAATCTGTGGCAACTTTGACTTGTACTTTTACTCTTATGATTGGTCAATGTGCATTATCTTTAGGAGAGTTGTAACTAGTGGTAGACAAAAGTAGTGAGATTTTCAGCCTTATTATACTGACACATCCATATCAGTCTTATTGTCTTTTACTTATGTATAACTTTAATGACATGTACATCCTGACTTTGCTTTGATTTTCTATTCAAGACAACATTTTTCTCACATGTATTAATATGGAAATGATATAGGCATTCTTTGTTTCATGAACTACATTAACCAAATATTCTACCTATCATTATGAATTTTCCTTTTGTTAAGCCCCCTTGAGCTTTATTAACCTTCCTTTTTGTGCTAACCACATTACATACTTTAAATTCAACCAAATGTCCTACCCAAGCCTTAAAGTTAGTGGAGCATTTGTTGATTGTTAATGATTATGGATGTACAATAGTATAAATGTGGGGGGTGCATATATGGGGATAGTTATAATTATTGGGACGTTATTTTATGTCTTATCAACGAAATTTCCTAGTTGATGTAGCTTCTTTCAATTTTCAAATGAAAAAAAAGAAAAAATAAATAAAAAGAAAAAGAAAAAGAAAAAGAAAAATAAAGAATAAAAATAAAATAAAAATGTTTGAATAAAAGTATCTAGGAGGAAAGGCAATTGTTTTGCAAAGTTATTTATGATTAATGTCTCCTCTTAAAGATGTATGAATGGGTAAGTGGAATATGATGCACATAAGGTAGATGTGACTTTGAAGGATCACTCTGTATAGTTTCAATATGTTGTCAACCATTATAAAAGTGATTCTTTCTACTTAGTTATGCTTCTTGGGGGTTATGGTGTGAGAGCTTCAATTTGAGCTAGGAAACATAGTTTTTGCATTCATCATATTTGATGTACATAATTGTGAGTGAATATTGGTTTTTTTGCTTGATGCTATATTGAGTTTTTTCTTGTTTCATTAGCTTTAATGGCTTTTGCACTATACTTTCCAAATACATCCCACCTTACTCTTACCTACACTTCAACTTTGAAAAGTCCTTTGATTAATGATTATAAATATGAACCTTAGTGGTGGAGAAATGAAATGATTTGCAAAGTTGTGGAATGTCATGATGATAAATGGTATTGAGTGTACTCGTGAATCTATCTTATTTAAACCCATTTTGTCAAGTCTACCTCTAGATTGCTCAATTTCTAAAGGTGATGAATGTTGATTAATCATAAGCAGAAGCATTGAATGTTGAGTTCTGACTATAGTTTTTGAAAGCTTTTCATCTTTTCTTATAGCTATAAATTCTTGGAAAATATGGGAAATGAGTAGATGTTTTTAGGTTTAAGATTTTGATTGTGATGTTTACCTGAGGATGGTCAAAAGATAAGTTTGGGGGAAATTGATATATGTTTAATTGACTATAAATTTATTCCATAACACTTAGTAATTAATGATATGAAGTGCTTAAGACATTCACTTTAGTTCATATTTGGTTTTAGGTAAAATTTAGAAGTGAAATAGCTAAAGTGAGTTGAAAATATAATATTTGAGTCGTCTTCTCGAGATTTACACTCATTCGTCTTTATGGAGCAAGAAAAAAGAAAGATTAGAGCAAGAAGAGACAAGAAAATGCCAAAAGGAATAAAGAATATCATAAGTCATAGCTTGAGAAACATCTTATGGCCATGAAAAATAATTCATGGTCGTGAGAGTGCTCTCACGTCATGACAAATTTGTCATAGGCATAAGAGTGTTTTCACACCCATGAAAAATGTGTCATGGGCGTGGCACACCAAGTCACGCTCATGAAATGTTGACAACTCACCCAAAAACCTACTTGTAGGTATAACAATAACTTTTTTTCATCAAAATAGACATGAATCTGTTGTCCCAAAATAGTTTCTAAAAATACCTAGGCTATCCTATTTGCAAGTGCGAGATAGTTGTAGTGATTACCCATGATCGTCTCCCACAAAGATAAAATTGGTCCATTTAAATTAATCTAAAAATAAATAAAAACAAAAGCAATCATAAACATTCTATCCCAATTTGTTGAGTGAAGACTTTAGAGGAAATAACAAAATTAAACTGAAAAGTAAACAGAATAAACTTGGAGCAAAAAAAATAGATTAATCGAAGTGAAAAACTCTTAAGAATTAATTTCACTAATTTAATCTCCTATGCATGAATAAAGGGAAATGATTGAATAATAGTCTTAGTACAATTACCAATCGGGTTCTAAAGTAAATTCAAATAACAAACTAATCTAACTTTTGTATTTGACAAGTTTATCATCTAAATGAATTATTAAACCCAATTAGCAATTACCACTTAAGTTAATATATTTCTAATTCTTAACCTAAACATCTATAGTTTCTCATTCTATATTAAACTTTTTCTCTCGATCTTCATTTAATACCAAAGTGATGCAAAGTTTGATCATGATATTACACCAATTCAATTTAGAAACTATAGTAAACATAAGATAATAAAACAGTCCCTTAATCATGCATATTTGACTAAAATAGCTATATTAATCCTCAAGAAAAAGAGATTAGCCCATCACAGAAAAAATAGGATCTTTCATTTTCAAATACTTCAATATCACCTTAATCTAAGAGAAGTATTAAACTAAGTCTAACCGAAATGAACTATCAAAAGCTAACAGATTAAGAGTCTATCAATTAATAGAATTTAGTAAAACAACATAGAAATAATAAGCAGAATCAACAAACCAGTGTTCGGATGAAGGAGTCGTAGTGATGTCCTGCCACTCTCAAGCTTCCTACATTGGCTTTTGCCTTCTATTTCTGTTTGGTTGTAACCCAGCTGAATGGTTACTCAAATTCACTACGAGGATTCAGCTTTAACTCTCTCTTTCACCTCTATCCCAAGTTTACATCTCTCTACTGTGTTTCTCTATTCTCTGCCTTTTTTCTTTCTCTTTGCTATGTTTCTCTCTTCTCTGACCTTTTTCTTTCTATCTGTTTCTCTCCCCTCTCCCTGAATCTTTTTGTGTGGTGTGAAAGATGTCTATAATGGAATCTGTATGCCACCACCTTCCTCTTTAGGATTAGGGTTTTGAGCCCTCACACCTGCAACTGCCACATAATAAGTAGATGAATTAAAGGAAATACATTTTGCGGGGCCAAGTATAGCAGTCACGGGTGTGAGTCATTGTCACCCCATGTAGATATAGTCACGATGGTGACAAGTTAAGTCACTACAATGACTTAACATGTCATGGTGGTGACACCTTTAACAACTTTCTTAGATTTTTCCTTTTCCTTTCATACAAAATTTACGTCAACTTTCCCTTCCACCTTCATACAAAATTCACAAAATAATCCAATTATCATTCATACAATATTCACACCATTTTTACTCAATTTATCTCACATTTAGATCAAAATACAAGAATTTGTAACAAAAATATATGAAGGCAATTAAAAGCAATAGAAATTAAACACAACATAATCGTTTGGAGAAAAAGTAAGGTCTCGATTTTAAGGTTTCGGGAGAATAAGAGGGGCAATACTCTCATCCTTTGGAGACCTATGGAGAGTTAGGCTTCCCAAAACTAGTTCAAAGGTGATATTGACGCCAAAGAACCCAATTAAGCATTTCTCTCATTGTTTGTCATTATTTCTCGTAGGGATTGATTATGTTATCCTATGTTTAAAGTTTAAATGTTAGGTAACAATGATTTAATGCTTTATTTAATTGTTTTATGTAAGAACCCATTGTTAGAATCTTTAATAAAATTCATAATTCTTATGTTGAAATTAGTTTGTGGCAACTACTAGTTTTGAATCATTAGGAATAACATAACCTAAGTTAAATGATCAAAGCTTGTGTGGTTGTTACCTTGATTAATCTGTTTTCCTAATCTGTAATGCTTCCAATTAAATCTAGAAATCGTATCTTAGGTTATTCAGTAGTTAGGTTTAATTAATGAGTGTCTCTTAATTAAATAAAATCTAAGGGAAAACTCAAGTTAATGGAGCTTATCATCAACCCACGATTAATAGTTGCAAGGAGAGGTTTGAGAACAAAAAATTAATGAAGTATGTTCAACTGGGTGTAGGCCAAGATTAAACCAAAGAATTGGATTTCTAACGAATTCATCACTTTCATCATTTTAAGGTTGTTTTATTTAATTTGCTTTTTTTAGTTTAGTTTCATTTTATTTTCTTATTTGAAAACAACCGACCCCCTGCCTAAGCACCAATTCTTCCAATTCTTTTCATAACAAAAGCTAACCGAATACTCTCTGTGGGATCGACCTAGATTCACCACTGCTATAGTTGTAGGTCTAGTTTATTTTGAGTAATGTTACGACACGGTACATCAAAAAGATACCAACAATGTTACTTATTCGATTGGTCTAAAATTATAAATGAATTTGTCAAATTCCTAGGATGAAAGAGCTAACATCATATCCTTATTAACATGCATATTAACCAAACTAATAAATCTTAACAACCTAGAAGACTATGTTCAAAGCTAAACTAATCTATGAAGTCTTATCCATTGATACGTTCACACAAGTCACATCATGAGATCCTAAAGAAAACTATATTATGGTATGCAAAATTCACACTCAAATTAAAAACATATAATTTACACAACCCTCCCCACACTTGGACAACATATTATCCTCAATGTGAGAATAACAAATAACATATAAGGTGGAAATACGAAATATGATAGGAAAAACATAAAAATAAAATAAAATGAAAAGAAAAGGGCTAGAGAATAAGAACCAGTCATAGAAATTGAGGTGGTGATGGCATTGGAGTCCGAAACCAATTGCACTTGACATCTAAGATTGTTACCCTATCTTAAAATTGCTTTGAAGGGAATAAGAGAGTTAGCAATCCAAACCATTCCACATCATTAAAAACCTATTTTTAGAATTTAAAACAAATCTAACTACATAACAATTTCATTCTAACTACCAAACGTGTTAATTTATGATCATTAACTTGACCTTGTGTCCTTCAAAACTCAACCGAGATCAATTATGAGTAGCTTGTTTCCACCTGTGTTGCCTAATTTTAGCTTCGTAGCTGTAAATATGCTACCAATTGCAAGATAATTAGAAGAATAATATTGATAAAATTAGGGAAATCAATTAAGTTCAGTAATGTCCTTTTTACTAAAAAATTGTCAATAACATAGGGAATAACAAAACTCCTTTAATCTTTTATTAAGTCCAGCAGTTTGTCTTATAAGAGGGTGAGTTGTTCTTATTCTTCTTAAGTCACCCAATCTCCTCTTTTCCTTTCACTTCATGAATAAAGACTTTCCTATCTTCTTTAACCTCTATGTCTTGTATCCTTTGTTCTTCGTTCTTTTGTTCTTCAAGTTTTGGAACGAAGACTTCCTTATATGCTTCAAGCTCTATGTCTGCTGTCATCTGTTCTTCTTCCTTTTGATCTTTTAAAGATTTTACTTGTAACATCCCCTCACCAATAGGAAGGGTATATTGGTAAATTGCCATGTTTAGGAGTGTATAAATGTATAGTG
>JAOTAY010020117.1:0-13405 GCA_025629805.1 Erythroxylum baracoense
CAAGGTTGAATATCTTTACACCAAGAAGACAATAGCATAACAGATAGTAGAATTTAACTTCTTTGATGCAGCATCTTACAAGATGTCAAGTGATGATGATCCAAATTAAAACAAAATCTAGGAGTTTGTGGGAGTAAGGAAGAGTTTCAGTGTAAAGAGTGTAAAATGTAAAGAGAAAGGAAGCTGTCGAAACTCCAAAGCTAAAGATGACTCATCACTTGCCTAACTCTATGAATGCAAGGTGTCTTGGTTTACAATGGCCACATGTCACACCTGAAAGTGTGACACTTGTTCTTCACTAAAGCAACCTACATATGGTAGCCAAATGTCCCTTACTAATAACTCCAATTGTCACACATTTACTAATCCATTTGTCACACTTCTATTTGTCTTTTATTTCCACATTTTTCTTAGTCCAAAATACCCTAAATTTTTGATAAATTTCTAAAATATTTGAAATATTACCAAAGGAAAAATGTGAAATTAATTCTAATACACACCAATTTAATTTTAAGACAAATAATCCATAATTCACATTAAAATCACTTATACCCAGAATATATCAATAAATGCATGTACAAATAATTGTAATGTGCAAGATCAATAATATCGTGTATGTGTAAGCCACATTATGCATATGTATGAATTATACTTTCTTATTTCTTAATGACCTCTTATAAACAATATTTTAACCTTATCCTAAATAACAGGATGTTACAATAGTGGTGGAAGATTATTCCCGACAATTCCGCCCGACCTTGTGGACTGAAATGGGAAGATTTTTTGAAGGTGTTTAAAGAGAATTACATGCCGAAGATTTATTTGGATAGAAAGATGAAAGAGTTTTTAGATCTGAAGTAAGGTAATCTTACAGTAGCAGAGTATGAGATTAGATTTAATGAGTTGATG
The DNA here is from genome assembly GCA_025629805.1 of Erythroxylum baracoense. NCBI lineage: Eukaryota > Viridiplantae > Streptophyta > Magnoliopsida > Malpighiales > Erythroxylaceae > Erythroxylum > Erythroxylum baracoense. Next base: position 910 of record JAOTAY010020117.1, read on the forward strand.
GGGTATGCTACTGCCCTAATTCCTACTAAAGAGGGTAAGTGTAGACGGTTTGAGGATAGGTTGAACATGGAAATCAGAACGAGGCTAGCTATTTATAATTTGGGTAGTTTTACAAAACTACGAGCAACCTCGATCAGAATTGAACAGTTGTTGAAAAATGGTTAAGGAGAGTACAGACAGGAGTCTAGAGTGAAGAGACAAATTGAGTCTCAGGTTGATTTCAGCAGGAGTTTCAATAAATGCCAGAACAAATCGTTTCAATCCCAGACTAGATCGAGACAATCAAGGTTTTGAATAAGAGGTGGATTTGTTCAGACTGGTAGAGGTAAAGGACAAGTGCCCTTTTGGCAGTCCCAACGGATGCCTGATTATGAACACTGTGGTAAGAAGCATGGTGGGGAGTGTAGGAGATTATTAGGAGCTTATTTCCATTGTGGCTCTGTAGAGCATTAAATCAGAGATTGTCCCAAGACATTGGGACCATAATCTGGGATGAGAGGAGGAATAATGACTGAGATGATGGTCTAGCAGAGTAGAGCTATTGGATCAGTACAGAGAGGAAGAGGTAGAGGCAGAATACAATCAGTAAAGCCTAGTGTCAGGACTAAGGTGCGGAGTAACTAGTCACAATCTCAGGCCAGGGTCTATGCCATCGCCAGACAAGAGGCACAAAACTCCCCAGATGTGGTAGCAGATGTGTTGAATGTCTTTAATTTTGAAACATTCACATTAGTAAATCTAGGATCTACACATTCATTCATCACACCGCATCTGGCATCTAAATTGCATTGTAAGAGAAAAATGTTGAAATGTAGATTAGAGATGAGTACACCAGTAGGTAGTACTATAATGATTGGTGAGGTATGCAAAGGATGTATCATTTGGATTGATTAGGCAGAGTTAGAAGCTGATTTGATTGTATTATAGTTAAAGGAAATAGATATTATTCTAGGCATGGATTGGCTCACTGCTCATAGGGCTGTAATGAACTGTTATACTAAGAAGATAGTTCTTGAATCTCATAATCAACCAAGAGTAGTATTTTAAGGAGTTAGTTAAGCAGTGCTAACTCGATTAATTTCATTCATGAGTGCTTTGAGACTGATTTGAGGTAGATGTGAGGCTTATCTGGCCCACATCGTTGATACCCGAAATGAGCAGACCATTCAGGATATTCTTATCGTTAGAGATTTTTTAGATGTGTTTCTTGCTGAATTATCGAGTTTACCCCCAAAAAGGGAAGTGGAGTTTACTATTGACCTTGTTCTAGGTTCCCCTCCTATATCAATTCCTCCGTATAGGATGACACCTATGGAATTGAAGGAACTTAAGACATAGTTACAAGAATTGTTAGATAAGGTTTTATTAGATCCAGTGTGTCACCTTGGGGAGCTCCGGTATCGTTTGTAAAGAAGAAGGATGGAACTCTGAGACTATGCATTGATTATAGACAGTTGAATCGGATAATAGTGAAGTATCCTCTATCGAGGATAGATGATTTGTTTGATCAGTTATAGGGAGCTCAGGTGTTCACTAAGTTAGACTTGAGATCAGGATACTATCAGTTAAAAATAGCAGAGGCTAATGTATCGAAGAGTGCAATTAAAATGAGATAGGGGCACTTCGAGTTTTTGGTGATGCCTTTTGGGTTAATGAATACTCCAGCTGCTTTTATGTCTTTGATGAATAAGGTATTCCGACCCTATTTAGATCATTTTGTGATTGTGTTTATTGATGATATTTTGGTGTATTCAAAGAACAGAGAAGATCATTTTGAACACTTGAGATTAGTTCTACAGTTAATGAGGAGAAACAGTTGTATGCCAAGTTTAGTAAGTATGAATTCTAGCTTAATCAAGTAGTATTTTTGGGTTATATCGTGTTTGAACAATACATTCAGGTTGACCTAAAGAAAGTAGAAACAATGATAAAGTGGGAAGCTTCAAGGAATGTGATTGTGATCCAGAGTTTCCTTAGACTAGGCAGATACTACCGGAGGTTTACCGAGGGGTTTTCTTTGATCTCAACCCCTTTGACAAAACTTCTAAGGAAGAATATACCATTCAGATGGAATGATGAATGTTAGAGAAGTTTTGAGGACCTAAAGCATCGATTAACTACAGCATCAGTGTTAGCTATTCCATTTGGATCTGGAGGTTATGTGGTGTATAGTGACGCTTCACACCAGGGGTTAGGATGTGTTTTGATGCAGTATGGTAGAGTGATAGCTTATGCATCGAGATAGTTAAGTTCTCACAAGTTCAACTATCCAGTACATGATTTAGAACTTGTTGCAATAGTGTTTGCTTTAAAGATTTGGAGACATTATCTGTATAGTGAAACTTTTCAGGTATTCACTGATCATAAAAGTTTGAGGTATCTGTTGAGTTAGAAAGAGTTAGATATAAGACAGAGGAGGTAGACAGAATTGTTGAAAGATTATGATTACAAAATTGAGTATCATCTTGGTAAAGCAAATGTGGTAGCTGATGCATTAAGCTGGAAATCCAATAGTAGTGTGACTTAAGTACAGTTATCAAGGTTGTCTAACCTAGTGCAATTAAGAGCATTGAATGTTGAGTTACATTTAAGGCAGAATGAAGCATTGATGGCTACATTGAAGCTAATACCTGTATTGCATGATAGAATTAGAAAGACTCAAAACAAGGATTTTGAATTAGTAAGGCTTATTGAGAAGTTGAAAGTGAATCCAGATTTTGATTTTGAATTGAGAGATGAGACATTATGGTTGAAACAGAAATTATGTGTGCCTGATTTTGATAATTTGAGAAAAGAGATACTAAAGGAAGCTCACTTAGCAGCTTATGCTATGTATTCTGGTACTGTCAAGATGTATGACATGCTGAAACATCATTTTTGGTGGCCAGGGATGAAGAGGTAAGTGGCTAAGTGTTTGACTTGCTAACAAATTAAAGCAAAGCATCAGGTTCTAGTTGGTAAGTTACAGTTGCTACCTATTACGGAGTGGAAATGGGACATAATCACGATGAATTTTATTATAGGTTTGCATAGGACTTTGAGGCAACATGACGCCATATGGGTAATTATTGATAGATTGACTAAGTTGGCTCATTTCTTGCCAGTAAGAGAGAATAACTCACTAGATCAGTTAACTCGGAGATATGTGAATGAAGTAGTGAGGTTACATGGAGTTCCAATGTCCGTTGTATCAGACAGGGATCTTAGATTTACCTTGAGATTTTAGAGTCCATAGACAGCTTTGGGTATGAAGTTGAACTTCAGTATTGCATTTCATCCTCAGATAGACTGACAGAGTGAGAGAACGATTAAGACTATTGAGGATATGCTTAGAGCTTGTGTATTAGAGTTTTAAGGAGTCAAATTATTTATATATGATTTTAGGATGAATTGGAACTAATTTGACTTATCTCTATGTGAATTTTAAGCTTTATTTGGTTAATTCTCACACATTTCAACTTTATTGCTTAATAGGTGCAAATGGATAGATTTTGGGGCAAGAGGAATAACTTTCACTTCGGATATCGAATTAAGGTTATTCAAGTACAATTTTGAAGGGGACTCTAAGTTCTACAGCTTCCGTGAAGAATCAGTATATAGCTCTAATTGAATTTGCTTATAACAATCAATATCATAGTAGTATCGGTATGGCTCTGTATGAGGCATTATATGGCAGGAAGTGTCATTCGCCTCTATATTGGGATGAAGAGGGTCTAAGGATTGTTGAAGGCCTAGAGTTAATTCAGGATACTGTTGGTAAAGTAAAATTGATTCGTAGTAGAATTAAAGTAGCTCAAAACAAACAGAAAAGTTACGTGGATCAGCATAGGAGAGATATGGAGTATCAACTGGGAGATAAAGTATTTTTGAAAGTATCACCTTAGAGAGGGGTGCTGAGGTTCAGTAAAAAGGGTAAACTTAGCCTTAAATATATTGGTCCGTATAAGATTATTGAGGGAGTTTGACCATTGGCTTGTAAATTAGTCTTACTTGCTGAAATGAATCAGATACATAATGTGTTCTATGTGAGTATGCTTAGGAGATATCGATCTGATCCTACACATATGCCACCGGCATAAGAGATTAAAGTTGCTAGTAATCTGAGTTATATTGAAGAACCAGTCAAGATAATTGGCTATCAGAGTAAGCAATTGAGAAACCGAGTGATTCCATTGATAAAATTCCTTTAGAGAAATCATTCGAGTGAAGAAGCTACATGGGAAATTGAAGAGAACATAAGGAGATAATACCCCTACCTATTTGATCAATCAGGTAAGAATTTTGAAGACGAAATTTCTCAAGGGAGAGAATTGTAATATCCAGTCTCCGGAACATAATTAGGGTTTAACCCTAAATCATTGTGAATGAGTGGAAGTATTGAGAATTTTAAAAAATGCATTTCATTTGCATAGCATACATACACGAATTATAATTGTTATACACATTACAAGATAGCATATACACTCAATTAAAATGTCCTGGGGTATGAAAGATTTTAAAGTGACTATGATGTGAATTGTGAATTGTGAATTGTTATGTCATAAATTGTCGTTCAATTGGATTCTAATTAGTGATTGGAAGTAATTGTGATTAATTGGAAAATTGATGAATTAATATGTACAATTGGATTAGGAAAAATTCCAAGTGGTTAGATAATTAGATACATGAAAAATTAGGTTAATAAGCCTATAATTGTGTGACATTTGGCATAGTTAAACGAGTGACAAATAGACTAGTAATTAATTGACAAATGGACCAATTATTGTGTGATAGGTAGACCAATGATTAGGAGACATGTGGACTAATTAATTGGTGACTAATGGTAGCATCTTAAAGAGATTAGTGGCAGCTTATTAAGTAGACATATGGGAGGCATGCCATGTAACAAATGCCTTGGTTTAATGTTGACACCTAGCATCTTGATGAGGTAAATCCCAGCAACAAAGTTTCTGTTGCTTTCTTCATTGTTCACCACCAAAACTGCATCCAACTTCTCTCTGAATTTTGCTTAAACGTTAGCCAAATTGTTACATGAAATATACATGTTAATCCTTCACAAAAATAGCCAAGAAAACTAGCCTATTGCTACGTTTATCTTGTTGTTGAAACTAGTTCATTATCATCTTGAGTTTGTGTTGATTTTGCTTGCATGGAGACTTGGTTTAATCTGGAGTTTTTTGCTGAATTGGAAGCCTCATAAGTAAGTAGATATTTGATCTTTATGGCATGCTTAGTAGTATAAGAATGATGCTTGAATTGGAATGAAATGAATAAGATATTGGTGACGATATGTGCTGGAAAAATGTTGCATGAACTTGGAAGTTTTTATGCTTGTTCTTGGACTATGAAAACCATAGAATTATAGGTTGAATTATAGATGAATTAGGTCTAGATTTGTTGTATTAAAAAGGTGAATTTATGCCAAAGAAAGTTGTGAATATAGTGTTCTTGAACTGAGAAGGAATTAGGACTATATGCATGATAAGGTATAATCGTGTATGTTTTGTGTAAAAGACCAAAATTTTGAGTTAGGATTTGAGTATAATTCAGGCCTTAATGAGGTTGCATAATGAGCATGAATTCTGAAAAATTGGATGTGTAAAAGATGTTTCAATGTATAAGAAATTCGTAGAGAATTGGAAGAAAACGTGTAGGGCACAATCGTGGCCTGATTATTTTGGTTATATCACGATTGTGGCCATCAGTGCACGATCATGGCCTATTGTATATGGTTCTGTCATAATCGTGACAACGTCCAACACGATCGTGGGCTAGTACAAAGAGTGAAATGTTGTGATTAAAGAAAACATACCTAGGAAAAGTCATTGAGCATGCATTAAACTTGGCACATATATATGTGCATAATTGAATATGTATTTGTTTGATCACTTTAGTAATGTGTACAATGTATGTGTATTTAGACGTTTAAGTCGAATGTCATCATTCCGATGTTGCCGAACCATCCAAGCAATAGCACAATCTAGAGCGTATTGTGACTAACCTAGATGTTCTCACTAGGATTGATTTATCTCTGTTTAATTCCCAATTATTGAACTATTAATGATCTGATTGTGATTGTGATAATTCTGAACATTAATAATCTGAGGAGATTGATATTTAGAAATGTATTGGAAGTGTTCTGTTTGCATCTGAATTCTAAAAAATATTTGTATACTCAACGAAAGTTAAATGCTGGACTGAGATCCGATGAACATGAGATTTTGTCTGCGCATTATGAATAAATGATATTGTTAGCATATTTTGTGATTAGATGCATCACATTAATATGCATAATCAGATAAAGGCGTTGTGACCAGAGTAGTTAGTCTGAAAGAGCTTTAAGCTCAAAAATTTGTAATCTGCACGTAGAGCCTAGCTCTGTGATTAATGAGCTCGATATCCATAATGGGTACGAGATAGTATCTGTATTTGTATCTGAAAGGCGCTCGATCACAACAAATAATAACGAATGTGGAGTCTCATATGCATCTACATTTGTACATTTATGATTATGAATTATATGATTATGAATCCATTTCTAAAATTGTGATGATAAAGTGATATGCTATATTTGAGTAATTGTTAATAATGTGATTGATTGGGATATATAAGATCTGAAAGAGTATATGAAATATGTGACATTTAATATGTCTTACTGAGAAAAGAAATGTTATGAATTTGGATGGATGTTAGATATTTGTATATTTACCATGAGTGAGCACATCAATAAGAGTTCACTCACTGAGTTCGCAAAACTCATTAAAAATTACAACGTGACTTTTCAGGTACCAAAGAGGAGACATAGTTTATAAGACAGACTAGTACTGCTGATTTTGGACTAAAGAATGGCTCAAAGGTCGGTCAGCTAACATCTAATGAGTTATAGAATGTGTATATGTAGTTCTCATTTCATGTAGATCTTTTGTATAAAAAGTAGCAAACTCTTAGATACTTTGATGATGTATATATATTTGTTTAAAAGAAACTACTGCTACAATGTAAATTTTATTAATGAATGAAATGAGTTTGAGTTGAGTTTTTAAGTATTTTGTTATTCTATATGATGCCATATACATGATAGTGTTTGCTCTAACATGCCATTGTCATAGGGTATGTTCTGGAATGTCTTTTGGATGTTCGAGTATATACTCTATGGTAGTGGGGTGTTACAAAGATGTTGCATCTTCTCTCTAAAAATCTATTTATTCACAGCCTTAAATAGTTTTATAGGCTAGCTTTCTGCTGCACCTAATTCACTACCTTTTGTTTCTCCATCTTCCATTCATCTAAATGTCTACTTACAGCCTTCTCTTGCTCCATCCCCTCTTGAGCTACTTCTCATTGTTGTTCATCATTTTTTAGAAGATTCTCCCACTAGGAAAATAGTCTTTTTCACAAATATTTTAACCCGTGCTTGTTAATTTATACCAGTAAAGGCGTCTAAATTTTGTATTTTCTTAGTACAAGACCTATACTTTACCACTAGGGAAGATGTAAGCCTCGAACAAACTAGACAAAATAAGCAAACTTCCACCCTTCCTACGTGTTGTTCCCAACATCTTCCCTTACCTGCCCCTTCTATACCTAGTTCCATCCCTTGACAACATTACCAAACCAACAGAAACCCCTCTACCCAACTAGACAACACTCCTTACAACCCTCTCACTTTCAACCTGCCCTATAACTTGTCAAACCAACGCCAACTCTCAGTAGTAGACCAACTTGAAAGCAGGTGTTTGGAGATAACAGTGGCTATAAGTTAGAATTTTGCCCCTTATCTTTATTAATGGAAGAAAGTAGGCTTGACATGAGCTAGGTTGGGCTCGAGACTAAAGGTAAGCCTAATTAAAAAAATTTTAAAATTAAAAATTAAAAATATAATCATTTTACTTAAAACAATATTGTTTCATTTAAAATTTTGGTACTTCGAGTTAATCGTGTTGAGTAGCTTGAGTCTGAGCCTGATCCTGATCCAAAGCCTAAAATTAAAAAAAAAGTATGAGACCATTAAAAAATTAAAAATATTATCATTTTACTTAAAACAATATTGTTTCACTTAAAATTTTGTACTTCAAGTTAGTTGTGCCGGGTAGCTCTAGTCTGAGCTTGATCCAAAGCTTAAAATAAAAAAAAGTATGGGACCAGCCCAAAGCTTGGTTAATAAACCTAACCAAGAAAATTTTTTCTAAGCTTAGAAGAAAGGTAATATTCCTAGATTTGAAAATTTTAAAAGCCTTCTAACTAGTATTCTGAGATTTGAAAATTCTAAAAGCAGGGGCTAGGAGTTGGAAAGCCACCTTGGTCGGTTTCTTTATAGGAAAACATCCCTCTTTTCCTATTATAAATGGTTGGTCTTATAAACAAAGGAGAAGTAAAGGATTAGTAGAAGTTCTCTCATTGCAAGAGAATCTTTTCTTATTCAAATTTTCAAATGAGGAGGAAGATAGAGGAGTAGTTGAGGAGGGTACTTAGTATGTAGTGAATCGGCCTATATTCTTACAAGTATAGAAACCTGCTTTACTATGGAGAATGAAGATATGACAATGTGCCTATATGGGTTGAATTTTCACAATGTCTCATTAAAATTCAATAAGAAGTTTGAGCATGAATGAAGTTTCATTGGTCAGCTTATTTGTATAGATGAGAATATCATAAAAAAAGGAAGATGATTAGTTATGCAACTATTTGTTAGTGTGGAGTTAGAAAAGGAACTCCCAGAGATAATCCCAATTCTAAGGCTAAGGGAAAAATGAGACAATGTTTGAAGAAAAAATTTAGTCTCTTACCAATGGAAACCATCTTTGAGGTAATAAGGAAAATAATGGAAACCAACATGGAGGAAAGGAGAGGGAAATTTCATAGGGAAAGAATTAAGGGCTGCAATCATATGCCTTGAGTTAAAAGAGAGAGCAAGGAGGAGATGAAACGATCTTTAACATTATAGGGGAGGGGGAAAAACATCAAGCCAATGGAAAGGAAAGCCTTAAACAAGCTGAATATGTAGGATTGGAAGGAAGGAGGATGATCAGCCTATTACAAAGGAGGGTTTCATGTGGAAAAATTGAAGGAAGTTAGGGAGAAAAAAGAGGTCTAAGGGATTTAAAACAAAAATCTCCAATATACGTCAATAATATCTTAGAACTTAAGGGGCCTAAATTGCCTAAAGAAATATATTTTGTTAGTAAAATTTGTAGCCGAAATCAAACTTGCAATATTTGTATTTTGGGAAATAAAATTGAGCAAGGAGAATATGAGCAAGCTCAAGGTTTAGGAAATAATTAGTCTTGGATCTTAAACCACTAACACCATCATTATAGGAGAATAATTGCAGCCTATAATACTAAAAGGGTAAGGTGACTAAATTAGATTCATATAACCAAATGAGGTAGTGAGAGGTTTAACTTAATTTTCTATAGGTTTAAATCTTAAGAGAACGTAAGTGACAGGAACTTAGATTACTTGAGAGAGTGCATAGAGAGAATGGGGTCACAAATCTGAGATATAATAGGGGAATACATCACATAGAGTAATAAGCAAATGTTTGGATGATTAATAAGGAAGAAACTGGATAGAGCATTAAGCAATGATTGATGGATGATGAAATTCCTAGAATCAACGTGCAATTTATGAAGTCAAGATCTTCGGAGCATTCACCAATAATGGTGTAGAATATCTTTAGGAAATGTAAGAAAATGATGCCTTTTAAATCTAATAATTTCCTTACATTTTGAATGGTTCAATGGAACTATCCTAAAAGGAATGTAGGTTCCTATACAAGGTGTGGAAAGCTTCAAGTGTGTAAAAAATCTTCACTGAATAAAACAAGAATTAAAGAAGATGAATGCTAAAAGAGGATTAATTATTAAATATGAAGTGGCTAAATCTAGAGTAAAAATGGTAACCCTCCAACAACTCCTTTGTCAAGATCCAAATGATGGAACTTAAAAAGAGGATGAGAAGAGGGTAATTTGGGCTTACACTGAGGCAATTTCCATCCATATATCCTTGTTGAAACAAAGAACAAGAATTTTATGGATAAAGAAAGGAGAGAGAAACACCAAGTTCATTCATATTCAATAGTAGCTAGGAGGAATCATAATAGAATTAGTTCATTAACAAAAGCAAATGAGGGGTCCGTAACTATAAATTAAAATAAGATTAAGTAAGAGGCATATGCTTTCTTTAAAAGTTCCTTAACAAACATAGCCCTTTCAAGCTCTAGTGTTCTCCTAAATCATTATCAAGGTATGAGATGTTAGATGAAGAAAAGGATAAGGAGTTTCTTTATTAGGCCAATAATAGCTCAAGAAATCCTAGTATATTTTTGAGTTAAATCCTTACAATGCTCTTAGACCTAATAATCTTAATGGATTCTTTTATTAGAAAGCATGGCCAGTAATAGCGAATACGGTTACAAAGGTTGTGATGAGTTCTTTAAAAAAAAGAAGTTATTGAAGGAAATAAACAAAACCTTTATGTGCTTGATATAAAAAACTCCTATGCTAAATTCCCTAAAGGATTATAGATCAATCTCCTATTATATTTTCTTATACAAGATAATAGCAAAGATACTAGTAGCAAGGATGAAGAAAGTCTTAAAATCAATAATTAGCGAAGCTCAAAGGCCTTGTTTGGAAGCAAGGAAAATATGAGACATTGTGTTGATAGCTCAAGAGCTTTTTAAAGGATACTCAAGCAGAAACTACTCTTAGAATTGTACTATAAAGGTATATTTTAAAAAGGCTTGTAATTCAATTAGCTGGGAGTTTATTCTATTACTACTTACTACTTATGAATTTTTTGAGAAAGTTTAGAGAAAAGTTGGAAGAATGTATAACTAAAACCTCTTTCATTGTGATGGTTAATGGGGAACTTATAAGAATCTTAAGAGGAAACAAGGGGCTAACGCAAAGTAACCATATTGCATTATGTCTTTATTATATGGATGGAAGATTTATCAATAATGATTAAATATAAAATTTCCTTGAAACCAGGCTTTAAATACCATATTGGATGTAAGAGGATTCGATTGGTATATCTCTCTTTTATAGATGACTTGATTTTTTTTATAAAGGCTTAGCGAAAATCTGTTAGAATACCAATGAACATCCTACACCAATATACAAGACTAGAAATCAATCATGGGAAGAGTTAATTACTCTTATCCTTCAGTGCTCAAGCCATAAAGAATAAAATTATTAACATAATAGGTATTAAAGCTAATAAACTACTTGTAATATACATTGGTCTTTCCCTGGCCTAAAGGAGACTTAACTTTAGAGAATGCATCTGCTTAACTTTAGATAAGTGGAGAAAATCCAAAGGAGATTAAGGGTATGGTGTTACAAGGATTTATCCTATAGAGAGAGACTACAACTGATAAAGTCATTTCTAATTATTTACATAGTTATTGGGCATCACATTTGTTCCTATGTAAGAACTTAATCAAGTCATTGGAGAGGTTGATGAGGAATTTTATATATAAAGGAAGGAATAATAGGAATGAGCATGCTAAGGTGCAATAAAATGAGATAAGTAAGCCAATAATAAGAAGGTTTGCGGATAAATTCTATCAACTTGAGCAATAAGGCATTCACGAGGAACATGTTATAAAGACTTGTAGAAAATAAAGAATCCTTATAGAATAAATTTATCAACACATTAGAAAATAAAGAATCCTTATAGAATAGATTTATCCACACATACTTTTTAACGGGAAGATAATATGGCAGATCAAACCTAGACCGTCTCACTGCTGCTTTATGTCTTATTTACTACAGATAGGAGTCTTTTAGCAAATAACATCAAGTGTAAGATAGTAAATAGGGAAAAGACATCACTGTTTTATGATAACTGGAGTAGCATTAGCCTTTTAGTAAAGTCCTTTAAACCACCTTCAGGAGATTCCACATAATGTTGGGGTGAGTAGATGGATTTTCAATGATGAATGGATCAATATTTATCCAAGATTGTTTCCTACCTTACCTAAATATAATTCAGGTGTAGGGAGAGAGGATATTTACATTTCACTGGAAATTCTAACGGGGAGTTCAGCAACATTTCATATTAAAACCTAGAGGAGCAACATTTGGGTGGAGTGAAATCATATGGAATAGATACATTATTCCCAAAATATCTTTTACAATGTGGCTAGGAATTTTGAATAGTTGTCAACTTTGGATAGTTTAAGCTATATAAATCAAGAAGGACAATGTTTTTGGTACAAGCAAAAATAGGAGAGCCATAAACATATTTTCCTTAGGTACTCCTACTAAATGATAGTACGAAGGAAAATATTGACACTAAACTAGCTTCCAGCTCTAATATCACTTTCATGTAATTGTTGGTTTATGCCCTACAGTCAATCGCTTTGGTTTTAGTTTAGTGACAAATTATTTAAAGGCATTATTTATCTTGTGCATGTTTAGATGTATATGATAAAGTCCATGGAATAATTGTACATTGCAAATGAAATTATAATGAGATTATAATTATG
>JAOTAY010020118.1:0-13403 GCA_025629805.1 Erythroxylum baracoense
ATCCTGACTGCAAACTGGCCAACCATGCTCTGGCCTTATCCCTTAAAGAAAATGGGAATAATCTTAATCTCACCGCATCATCCTTGAACAAATCACAAATATCCAGAAAGGTCTTTAAATGGGTGTTTGGATCCTCTAAAGGTAATCCTCCAAACTGAGATGCTCTCACCATGGATGTAATGCAGTGAGGAATCTCAAAACTCGCAACTATGATCGTCGGCCTTATAATGGAAGGCATGGGTTTATTGTTGTGTCTCATAGTCAAATCCATCATAGTCAACTCCCTTCTCTCTTCAGGATGTGCTATCAACCCCTCATCGTGTTGTTCCATCTCTACAAACTGGTCTTCTCTAATCCTTTCTTCTGTGTTACTATTTCGAGCCAACTGGTTTCCTTGCGCAACCTGCGAGCAATTTTTTCAATCTCAGTATCAAGTAGAAAATTATGGGGCTTTTGACCATGAGTGAGCATAAACAAAATGAAAATAGATAATAAAAAAAGCAAATAATAACAGAGCCAAGAATTGAAAATAAAACACACCAAATTAAAACAATCAAACAAACAACTAAAATACGCAAATAAACAACAAAGCAAGAATTAAATATGAGACAATTAACACCGTCTAACCTAATGACTCATAATAAAGAAAAATTCTTTGGTAACGGCGCCAAAAACTTGTTACGGTCTAAACAAAACAATATGAATTAAGTTCAACCTAGACGAAACTAGAGGTAAGTGTACCTTGTCGACAAGTAATAAAAAAACGATAAGAATCAGATATCGTACCCAAGGGATTCCAACACGCAAGACAATTAAATTAAACGATGCAAAATTACTCAGATGATCAAGAATTAATTGATTTGAAAATAAAATAAAGTAAGCGAATCAAGGAAATATGCAAGATGAAAAGTACAAATAAAAAAACTAACTAGATTTAATCAAATGATAGAAATTGGCTAAGGTATCAGATTTCAATTGGATTAGGCACTAAAACTTGTAACGGTGGATTGTTTTAGGAGTTGCTTCACTTAAACAAGTTAAATCCAATATTCATAGGAACCCCTTTTAAAAAAAAACTAAATTACCTATTTGGTTCATAGATAATTCAGAATAAAAAATTCAATGCAAGAAGCCTAAAATTAATTTGTTAATCCTAGGTATCCTTACACAAGATCCTAAGGTTGGTCTACGCTTAGTCTCAAGTATGTTGCTTGATTAATTTTTCGACCAATTAAATACCATTGGTTATGGCATCAATCATCTAAAGCCTTAATCTAGGTGATCAAGCTAAATTAGAACTAAATATGCATTTAATCAAGCAAAAATCAATACCACAAACTTGTCCTAATCTAATATCAATCCTAACCTTAACTGAAGAAACTTACTCACACATATTTATCAATGTAACACAAATCATGGTCATAATATATATTTGCATTGATTAAATCCAAAAAAATTAAAACAGATAAGAAATAAAACAAAATAAATCCCAGCAAAACTATGGCTACTGGGATTGAAGAACGTCTGGCTAACGTTCAGGTCACTGTCTTCGGCCTCTTCTCTCTTGCCAGCTTCATCTATTTTTCACGCACACTACTGTCTCTTCTTTTCTCTTCACTTCAACGCTACTCACGCTACTTTTCTTTTCTGAAGTCTCTACTCCTTCCTGGTGCAGCTCTCTCTTATTTTTTTCTCCAATGTTACTCACGCTATCTCCTCCTATTCACACACATCTACTAGCTTCGCTCTCTCCTCTTCACGCCCTCCAGCTACTCTCCTGTTTCTCTGTATTGATGTTGATCTTTTTCAAGGTTTTTGGTCCACTTCCTTTTACGCCCAATCACGCCCTCTTTTGTCTGCTGCCGCCAATGCTTCTTGTTTCTATCTGTTACACTACTCTCATCTATTTTGTTTTTTTTTCTGCATGTCCAGCCTCTCTATCACGCACGCTACCCTCCTTCCAATGCTGCGAGCTATCTCCTTCTTTTCCCAACCTTCACGTTGTTGTTTTATTCTATTTTCAATGCCTCCAGCTACTCTCACGCTCCTCACTCTTTCTTTGTCTTTTTTGTTGTCCTCTCTTCCAACGCAACCGCTACTCTTTCTTCCCTTTGCTCTTCTTTCTTAACGCAGTCTTCTCTTTTTCAATGTGTTCACACTACTCTTTTCTTTCACTCACGCATCCAGCGTTTTTTCAACGTAACTCCAGTCTCTCTTCACGGTTTTGGGTGGCTGCTGCTCTTTTTCGCGTGAAATGTTTGTGTGCTTTGCATTTCCACCAACCATTCATGCTACTGTCATTTCCTTCATATGATATTACCGTATTGCTGCTTCTCTTCTCTTATTCTCTACGTTGCCGTTTTGTCCTAGCCAGCTTGTCCATTAAATCACATTCTTACATGCAAAAACATGCACACGTTGACATTTTCTAGAGCTTTTCTTGCTTGATGCTTTTGAACATTCTAAATCCAATATGTGCCTAAAATTTAAAAAAATAACTTTTAATTAGTGCAATTTAAATATTAAATGGACAAGAGTTTAGCAAATTATGTATAAAAAATCAATATAAAATTCCCAACACCATAATGGAAATATATGCCCTTGTCATTTTTCTTCTTGACACTGCCTGCTGGCTTTGCTATGTTAGCAGAAGCCTTCTGGTTCTTGTTCTTAAAGGTCTTACCCTTATTCTTGGAAGAAGAAGAGTCAACAATAAGAACAGAATTGGATTCCTTCTTAAGGCATTCCTCAGCGGTCTTGAGCATGTTGAACAATTCAGCCAATGTCACTTCCTTTTTGTTCATATGGAAATCCATAATAAATTGTGAAAAACTCGGGGCAAGAGACTGAAGCACTAAATTAATGCTCAACTCGAGGCTCAATTCATACCCCAATTGGCTTAATTTTTCAATGTAACCAATCATCTGTAGAACATGAATTTCTACTGAAGATCCATGAGCCATCCGACATTGAAATAGAGCTCTTGAAGTCTCAAACCTCTCCACTCGACTCCGTGCACCAAACAACTCTTGAAGGTGTAGGAACATTTCCCTTGCATTCATATTTTCATGTTGCCTCTGAAGCTCGGGAGACATACTAGCTAACATCACGCATGTAACTTGCTCATTGTCATCAATATGACTTTGATAATACTCCCAATCTTCATTGGCAGCATCTTGTGCAGGTTCGGGTGGAAGCTCAGTGTCAAGAACATATAATTTCTTTTCTTGCCTTAAAACAATTTTAAGGTTACGCAACCAGTCTGAAAAATTCGGTCCAGTCAATTTGTTTGCATCCATGATGCTCCTCAGGGACAAGTTGGTACTCATTTTCAACAACTGTTTCGTAAAAATAAAAATTAGTATATGCCGTAAAACCAAATAAATAAGGACTTTAAAATTTTGGTTACTCCCACTATTTTAAACAAATTAATAGCCCTCACTATTAATTCGAGAAATTATTACATAATTTCCTAGTGGGCTAGGATTCTATTTTAATTTAATTGATCTTGAGTTTGCTAAACAAATCAACTAAATTAAAATTAGGTAGATAAATCGTTTATTACTATATTGGTTGCAACGAAATCTTTCATAATTTGCTTTCGAGTTAGTAGCTTTGATTTTTTTCCTTCCTTTTTTTCTTGGATTCAACTTGGAAAATAAAATAGTTGAATGAATAAAAGATCCAAAGGAGGTTCATGACCGAGGGTAAAGAGAACCGAGTAAAGGTAATTTTAGAATGTACCAGTTGTGTTCGAACGAGTGTTAATAAGAAATCAACAAGTATTTCTAGATATATCACTAAAAAAAATCGACACAATATGCCTAGTTGATTGGAATTGAGAAAATTCTATCCCTATTGTTACAAATGTACGATTCATGGGGAAATCAAAAAATAAATGAATCCGATTCCCTGAGAGCTGACTTTACAAGGAAGATGAAAACTGGCCAATCACATCCTATGCGATTCCTAGATTCGTTAGGAGGTAACTCTTTGCCAAAAACATATCTAGTACGCGATTCCTAACCTTGTCTCTAAATTAATATGATCATGAGTTTACTCATCTAAATTATATAAATTTAGTTAAAGTAAAACCCACCGTTATAAGACTAAACTTGTTCGAGTTAAAACGACCTTGAGTTTACTCAACAAACCTAACAATAAACAAAACTCTGGTTTAATAGTAAATCACACGTTAATATAGAATTCAAGTAAAATATACGAGATACACAAGAAGGAGGGGTTGAATTGTGTATTCTTTTCATGAATACAAAAACTTTAATATATCTTGTTAAGAACTTTTCCAACTTTTAAAAGAATACCACAAAAGTTATACAAAAATAGTTACGTAGATAAATCACAAATAACTTCTATATACTTGTCTAAAAACAAAATAGAATAAAGTGAAAGGTTAAAAGATAGATGCTGCGATTTTTATACTGGTTCACCCTAAACCATGGGCTACATCCAGTCCTCAGAGTTCGTCTGAGATTTCACTATACTTCGACAATTTTACAAGTATTATTTCTTCGCTTCCAGAGCCTCTTCAGGTCTTTTCCAAAAAGTATTCTTTCTGCTATCTTAGTCTCTCCAGACTCTTAGCCTTTTCTTTCTCTCCCTAGAAAGATATTGTGAACTTTTTGTTACAATAGAGTTTGCTCTCTAGTATCTCACTTTTGAATACAAAATTTTTCTTTGTAAGTAAACACTTGAAAGCTCAAAGAATCGTTCAATCTTCGATTACAACTAGTATATATAGCCTAAGTCTCTAACTGCTTCTTGAATCTTGATAATTGCTTCTTGATTCCTGTAGAATCCGTTATTCAGTTAAGTTCTATAACTAATTCCAACTAACTAACTGTCCGACGTACTAGCGTATCTTCATATTTGTATCGTCTGTGTTTTCATCTTCTTCTGTGTTTTTCACTTCTTTTGTGTTTTCTGCTTCTTCTGTGTTTTTACTTCTTCTGTGTTTTCCACTTCTTCTGTGTTTTCACTTCTTCTAAGTTTTCACTTCTTCTGTGTTTTCCGCTTCTTCTTTTTTTTCCGCTTCTTCTGTGTTTTCCGCTTTTTTGTGTTTTCACTTCTTCTAAGTTTTCACCTCTTCTGTGTTTTCTGCTTCTTCTGTGTTTTCGCTTCTTTTGTGTTTTCCGCTTCTTTTGTATTTTCACTTCTTCTGTGTTTTCCACTTCTTCTGTGTTTTCCACTTCTTCTGTGTTTTCACTTCTTTTGTGTTTTCCGCTTCTTCTGTGTTTTCCATTTCTTCTGTGTTTTTCACTTCTTCTATGTTTTTCGCTTCTTATGTATTTTCACTTCTTGTGTGTTTTCCACTTCTTGTGTGTTTTCCACTTCTTCTGTGTTTTCACTTCTTCTGTGTTTTCCACTTCTTCTATGTTTTTCTGCACACTTAACACACTTATCAAAATAGTTCATTTATTTCTAATATTATTATTATTTGATTGTCACCAAAGTTAATAATCGTGAAGTCCTCTTGACTTAACGAAATGTTGACTTTGATGTTACTTTCTCTCGTATCCTCGAAGGATACATTTTGAGTGATTATAGCAATTGTGGCTTATGATGATATGAAGTTAAATCAGATGGTTGTTAAAACCACTTTCTTGAATAAAAACCTTTATAAAATGGTCTAGATGGTACAACCTAAAAGATTTCAGGATCTAGATGGAACTGACATGGTTTGCGTGTTATGTAGATCAATGTATGATTTACGTAAAACCTCCCAAAAGTGAAACCTTATAATTGATGAGGATGTAACCTCTTTCAGCTTCATGGAAAATAAAGTTAAAAGGATGCTTATACTGTGAGATCAGGAGGGAGCAAAGTTATCATGCTATTATTGCATGTGGATGATATATTGCTCACGTCAAATTACTTGACCATGTTGTGTAAGGTTAAGCAATGTTTGGTTAAGAACATTGACATAAAGGACCTTGGCGTAGCATCTTTTGTCCTAAGTATTTAGATTCACCACAGATCTTAACACTCATCATGCCTCTCATAAAGTGCATACATTTAGTATGTGTTACAAAGGTCTAATACAATTAACTGTAAACCTATCGTAACACCTATCTTTTATAGTCAGAGATAATCTTTGGCACAGTATCTAAAGAATAAAGTAAAGAGAAAGGTTATGAGGAATGTTTCGTGTTCTAGTACGGTTTATAGCCTAATGTATGCTCGACTATGTACTAGGCAGGACATTGCATTTACTGTTTGACTGTTTGGTCAGTATCTGGTTAACCCAGATGTGGACCATTGAAATATAGTCAAGCGAGTGTTAAGATAATTAAAGGGAACTAAGGATTATGTATTGACATATAAAAAAGTCAACAGACTAAACCTCGTAGGAAATTTAGATTCAAATTGAGCTGTGTGTTCGGATGATCGAAAGTTCACTTAAGGTTATAGTTTTTAAGGTTGCAGATGGTACATGTTGTGGAAGAGTGTCAGTTAGACACGAGTAATTTCCTTGACCATGCATGTAAAGTGCATGCTAAAGGGATGATTCACAGACAATTTAGCTCAGAAATTTGATTTCTGAGTTATCTGTGATTGATTCAGTGGCTAAACCCATTTGGTTATAATGTGATAATCAAGTTGCTATGTTGTTTAATAACAACATTGAATATCACAGGGTCTTAGCATTTTGAGATCAAATTCTTGACCATGAAGTAGTTGATACGAAAAGGTGACACTAAGGTTTGGAGTATTTAAAAACTGAGGAACTATAAGTCGATTCTTTAACTAAATGAATTTTCCCACTTATGTTTGGAATACAAGTATACAGTATGGATGTTTTGAAGTCCTTAGACACTATTAGTTAAAAGATCGTTATTTTTGCTCCACGTTCATTTTTACGTTTTCATGTATTATGATAGTATGATGGTTCATCAATAAAGATGATCATTGTTTATCCTCAATAATATATATTATCATACATTGTCGTAATATATATGGAAGTCTTAAGATTTGTGTCAATCTTAAGCATTTGAAGGTCATTAGGCATTTATAAAGATTGACCTTAAGACTATGTCATTTAGACACATAGAGTTTTATACGGATATTTCCTTAAAGTTTTACATGACATAGGGGGATATAAGTTTTTAATCCCATAAAGGTTCTCTAATGCATTCTAGCATTCAGTTGGAGAACATAAAGGTTTTCTCTAATGCTATTTAGCATTCGGTGAGAGAAAATAGGATTTCTTTGATGCAGTTTAGCAATGCGGTTTAGCATAAAGTTGGAGAAATTGAGACCTACAAACAAAGATGATACGTATTAGATCATAAAGCTATTATCATAGTTTGCCACACTCCATTTTCCCATTCATGTTAGTGAGGTATTAGCTATGCGTGATTGTATTGGATCTGTGTCGCATACTTTTCAGTATCGAAAGCCTTGCAGGACGGAATGATGGACTTTCATTATCTTTGGATCAAATGTTATGTTTTTAAACTTAGTTGACTAATACAACAACGTAGCTTAACTGAGTTTTTAAACTTGAGTAAAACTACAACTAATAATTATCCAAAGGGGAGAATGTTAGACATTTTGCCCCTAAGGGCAATTTTTTCATTTTCCTTTAAAGTGGATAGTTATTAATTGTAATTTTGGCTTTTCGATAAATTATTAGTTAAGTTACATAATTTGATCTAGATAAGGGTAATAAAGTGACCCAATAAATGAAATGGGTCAAAATTCGGGTAAAAAATGGATCCTTTTTAGTGTAGACCTAGTCTATATCGACCTTGTGATGGGGAAGCCCAATATAGAAGCTATATATATAGGTTAAGGTTTCCTACAGTTGCTCATATCAATCGTAAACATAAAGAATCTCTGACCTAATAAAAGTGCTTACATTTTGACAAAATTGTAGAAAGACCTAGACTGTGTCCCGGTGATGGATTTCCATGAAGATGGCGGTAGATTCGTGTTCGTTTCGGCTTTAGAAAGCTCGTTTGAAATTTTAAAACTAAAATTAGGTACATTATGCATTTCTCTGTTTTTTGCCCTTTCACGTTCAATCCGGAGTACGTAACTAAAGTACCGTTACGTATTACACTGAAGTGGAAAGCAAATGAAAACTCACCTTATGCGGGCTTACCGGGGGAACATCCCAATGTTGTTATTCATGACAATTTGTGAAAGTATAGGAATCTCCTTTCCATCAGTCTATTAAACTCTGGTGTTCTCAAATCCATTTCATTGCTTTCTTTTAGGAATTAACATTCTGTCAACCACTGATTTCTCAAGCAGCTTCATTAAAATGTCTTGAGTACTCATGACCCACCTTAACTTTTGGCAAGAGCTTAAATGTTTGTGCGATACTCTTCAACACTTTGTTTCAATTGTTCATTATCGAAGCTGTCATTTAAGTAAATAGGTAATATTAGTAAACATGTATTTTATTAATTATAATCATTTTAATGACATAACACTTCTGCCTAACTTAGGGAAAAGATGATCACTATACTCATTTTTAATCTTTATTTTCCTTAAAAATTCAAAATTTCTAATAAAAATAAACAAAATTAATAATTAAAATTCTTCTATCATTGAAGACTCATCAAATTTAAAGAGTAAAATTATGCTATACAATATCACTCAAAATAAATATTTTTAGATGAAATATTTGAAAATATATGATTATTTTTCAAGTGTAGGATAATGAAATGTTTAAGTTTCGCATTATCATAATGTATCAATCTTAAGAGACAATTTGACCAAAGTTCGAAAACATCAATCCTTACAGTTGAGTCAACTCCTCATATATTGAAAAAAAAATTGTTGGAGAGGCATAGATAATTCCCTCACAAATCCAAATAAATTGAAGTAGGACCTTACAATATATTTTCAAGTTAAGGTTGAAGCAATGAGGCAATCAAGTCATGAACTACCAAGTCCAAAAATTTCATACATTTGCAACTTCTCAAAATAAATTGGTTCATCACCAATTTTGTTCCTACCTATATAAACAAATCACAATATTTAAACTAAAGACAAAGATCAAATGAGTAAGGTGAAACATTACCCTTGAGGTTATTTCCATTCAACCAAAAGCATGGTAGGCTTATGAGGGAAATATATGTAAATAATCAATACAGGAGAGACTAATCCAGTGAAAATATTATTGCTCAATTCATGAGATATAACCAATCTAATGGAAGTAAAAAAACAATTAATATAAATCATTAGAAAAGTTTATAGACAAGTCAAGAACTTCAAGTATTTCCTATTTTCTCAAAAGTTATTGGAATGTTATCTTGAAACATGTAAGAAGACAAAACCAAAGAACCTTATCTATTGTCTAATTGACAATGGCTCAATGAATAGTGTAAATAGGATAGAAATTACTTGCGTAATAAATTTGTTATTTTAATTTCAAATATTTGTATGCTTGTTTATATTTTTGTCCTTAAATCGAGTGAAGATGTCACACCATTTAACATTTCAAGAAGCATGAAATGTTTTACGGTCTATTTTCCTGAAATTAAGTTTGTGCTATTTTAACTTAATTTTGGATAATTGATATGTTTTTATAACAAAAGTTGAAGTTGATGGTATAATTAATAAAACATCATATAACTTGTCGCTTTTTTGAATAATTAACTCTTAAAAGATATGATCACTATAACTTTATTTTAAAGAATAAGAAAGATTTTATTAGAAAATTTACATTTACCATACACATAGGCACTAAGTTATGGACATTAATTGAGGATAAAGTAAACCTTATCTATTAAAATTTTCTAAGTGGAGTTAAGATCATGCTCCTATGAGGATGTTATATATTTCTCTTCAAATGCTATATTATACTCTGTACAATTCATAGAAGTTAAGTGTAATGGCATCTTTAATATTTAGTTCACATATAGGAAAGCATTAATAAAAGGTTACTTCCAATTGTTTCATGTGAAATTTCTTGTGCTATTGTAAATATTAAGTTAGTGTGGTATGAAATGTCAAGGAATTTACCCCTATATAACTTATGATTATGTAAGACTTAGGAAGATATATCTTTTATTAGTCAAGATCCAAAGAGTATAAAACAAAAACAAATTAGAATGCACCTATAAATCTAACTTTTAGGAAACAAGGGTTACATTCTTATTAAAGATGTTGATAGTTTAATGATCCAATCATTAAGTCCTTTTGAAATCATCGATTAATTTTGATATAAAATGCATAAGTTTATAGAAAAAGTTAACAAAGTTTATACAACAAATATTTGTTAATGTATAAAATAGAAAACTACAAAGCTAAAATATATAGTGACAATATGTGAAATATAAAGATTATGAAAGTAGAATAGACACATCTTAATGCTTATGTCAACAAACTTGATGTTATTATAAAAATGCTATTCTTATAATTATTAGAATTATAATTGCTTTGAGATTCTTTCTCCATGATACACCTTTTGAATATTGTTATTGTCTTCCCTTTTCATCAAGTTACAACTATACACATTTTCTTTACTTGATGCAAAAAGAATATCTTTGGTTGAATTATTAAATGGTGTAGTTATTGCTCCAAAATTGTTAGTGATATTATTCTTAAATTTTAACCTAATAGCATTATGTTTGTAAACTTAGAAAAGGTGAGTGATTGAAATAAAGATAAATGTCTACACTTGCCTTTAAAATGATCTCCACGTCAGATTCAAGGTAGATAGCAAAATGCCAACTTCAAGTATGACCTATCTTAAGATTTCCCTAATCTTCCTTGCCTTACTAATTTGGATAAGATAAGCAGATTTTGAATAAATTCATCACAAGAGTCTATCTTCGAATGTAGACATATATACCCTTTCAAAAAATATTACTGCATCAGTCTTATCACTTTCCTTTTTTTGTAACAGCAAATTATTAGCTGGAATTAATAAAATTGAAACATAACATATAAAATTATAGAACCTACACGTGAAATATTAGATTTCTTGAAATAATAATCTTTTCTTTCCATGTAAGTAGGTCTTCTTGCAACAAAATTTATTACATCAATACTGAAGCAAAAAAAGTCCTTTATGGAGAATCATATATGCTAAATTCTTTTAAAATTTCCCTTTATATCACTTAAAAATTTTCAACCTTTTTACTTTATTTTGTTACCATTAAAAGTATAGACATCTTTCCATTTTTATCCATATCAGGTTCCTTTCCCTTTTAGGAAATAAATTTGATGCTCTCCTCCTTCCTCTTAGCTCTCTTCAAGATTCAAGCTTGGCTCTCCTCCCTCCCCTTAACTTTCATCTAATTCACTATTGATTCATTCTATTCTAATTAATCTTCGCTTTCTCTTCCCTAAGGAATCACATCTTGTTACTGTGGTAATTCATCAAAATATGAAACATTCTCTTAACTTACTGCTAACTCTCTACAAATAATAGAAATTCCATATCTTTCCAAGTCCTTACCAATATATGTGAGGAAAATCTAGAGATAGGTCATTAGTGATCCTTCCACATTTGAAAAAAGATATCTCCCTTTCACTCCTACCTCTTTTAAGGAACTAAAGTTATGACTCCTCTTATTAAGGTGTTGAAGCACCTAAATATGCTACTAAAAAAGGACATTCTTTAACTAGTTAAAAATGGTGCTATAGAAAATCTCAAAAAATGAGAATGATTTACTATTGCTTAAATTTGCAAATACTCAAAATATGCATATGATTCTTGAGTTAGGACTTGGAATATTCAAGGTAACCCTCTATTTTTAGTGAACTAAAGGCCTATTTTAAACTTCAAAGACATGAAACTAAAACACATTCATATACAAGTTGAGTTTTATAACTTACTTTGGAATATTGGATAACTAATAGTCTTAGTTACTTAGCAAGTTTCATTGGAAGAGCTTGATGTTTAGATGAGCTTATAACTATAATGAAGACGATAAGAATTGTTAAAATATTTATAGAAGTAAATACTAATTTTTTTTGAAAGGCAGAAGTAAATACTAACTTAATTTTTCCTAAACCCCTAAAAATCATAAGATTATAAGATTTTGGTAAGTTGATAAAGGATGATATTGAGATAAGTTATTAATGGAAACCTACTACTCTAAGCTGCCACAAGGAATAGAGGGAAATTGGTTAAAAAATTTACATAAAGATCTTTAGATTAATTTCTTAGTAATTTTAGAGAATCTATCTTTGAATATAATGATACAATCCTATAGATAATGAGTAATTAAGTAGTGATACAAAAATTCATTTTATGCTCAAATTGACTAAGGCAATGGTAGCTCTCAAAAAGTCTAAGAATATAAATGCGACAACACATCCAAAAACTAAGGATCCAGAAGATTCCAACTTGTAGAATCTACTTGATGAGGAATATAACGAAAACCTTTGGAATCAATATAACAAATCTCTAATTGGTGACTAAGAGAATGCTTTAGAATTGAATAACACTAGATGGGCAAACTCTCGTAAAAGAATAAGGAATAAGTGATGTCAATAAAAACATCAAGAAGAAACCTAAAAAGAAGTTAAAGAAGAAAGGGTACCAAGCCTTCTATCCTTCCCTATGATTTTGGCATGGAATGTTAGGGGTATAAATTGTCCTAAAAAATAACAAATAAGCTATAGTTATCTGGATTCTAAGATTTTTTGCACTATGGGACTTTTAGAAACCAAAATCAAATACAATAAGATTCAATCATGTTGATGGGTGTTTGGGAAAGACTGGGAAGTAATTTCTAGTCATCAATCACATTATAATGGTATAATTATTATTGTTATTACCCAAAAAGAGTTAGGGCCCCTTAAGAGACCTTAGCGTATTAGTACATCCATCAGGAGATTTACTTAAATGCTTATTATTTTATCTTATCATTTGTATATTATTCCAATCATAACTTCCAAAGGAATTTCCCGTCGAGTAATTTAGAATTTCTAAATAGGTTTGTTCAAATATTATGGTTGGTAATAGGGAACTTCAATAGTACCCTATTCTCTCCTGAAGTAGAAGGAGACAAACTTGACAACAAATAAATGAGTACGTGCTTTCAAAAGTGCATAAATACTACTAAAGTCATTGATCTGAGATTTAATGGGGAGTTTTTTTTTATCTCAAGCAATAAACAAGAGCGATCTTGGCTAATCAAGAAAAAAACTTGATCATGCTCTTGTTATCACTCTTCGTGTTGGACCCCAAACTTTTCTTGGAAGTTAGAATTATTAAATGATAAATTGATGGCGTTTGGTCATGAGTAAAAATTAGAATTCCTGAATTAGAAATTTATGTAGTTTATTTATGAATATTTTTAATTTCATATAGTTGCATGGATTAAATGGAAGTGTTAGAATTAAGTTAAGGAGTTAGAAGGTATTAGAGTAAATATGGAAGGGTAAGTTTGGAAGATTAGAGTTTGTTTTAGATT
>JAOTAY010020119.1:0-13400 GCA_025629805.1 Erythroxylum baracoense
ACGATTGACAAGGTGAAGAAGGTATGATTTCAAATTCCAAAGGCTGAGTTTGAGACATTTTTAATGAAAGATGGAGACTACATTTTAGAGTGCTTCACAAGAATCTTAGGAGTAGTGAATTAAATGACTAGGTTTGGTGAAATTATTTAAGATGTTTAAGTTGTGAAGATGGTCATATAATCTCTCAACTCAAAATTCATTTATATAGTAGTAGCTATTGAAAAATCTAAAGATGTAGGTAGTATGACTATAAATGAGTTAAGTGGATCTTTAAAAGCTCGTGAAGAAAAGATGAATCGCGAAATGAAGGATATAGCATCAAAACAAGCCTTACTAATAAAGTTGTCCTTAAAGTCTAAAAACAATTACATTTAAATGAAGTAGAAAAAGACAATTCGTATATAAAAGTAGACACGATCACGGGTCATGGACATGCATGGAACCAAGGGAGAGGAAGAGATGAACTAGAATCTTTTAGTGAAAATTAACTTTAAAATTTTAACATGGTAAGGAAGAAAAAGAGAGAAATAAAGAGGTAGGGGCAATTTTTATATAAATAATACAAGGAAAATATAGAGGGAGAGCGTTGCTCTTTTATGACTGAATACATCGACCCTCTTTAGATCCTTATAAAATGAAGAGCCTTGTATACTGCGGTTGTTGAATACAAGAAAAATTTACAAATTCCAAGTGGAATGTTATTCGTATTACAAGTATGACCTTTGTTCTTGGGAATATTCGACTTAAGAGCCGTAACTAGCAAAACCTCCAAAACAAGGCAAATATAAAAGTTAACAAGGATGCAGCAGAGAAAACTTCACTACTTTTAGTAATGGGATGAGTCAAAAGGCGAAAATAGCACATGGAACCTAAAAATTCTCACTCAACAAAATTTTTCTGTTAATTTTTTGGTTGGAATATCTTAGATTACGATGGAAATAAAAATATGAGAGGATAAAAAAACACTGAAAGAAATTTATAAATATATAGATATACACCGAAAGAAATTTCTTAACAATACTACCGCCGCAGAAAGAGACTCTCTCTTCCACTTCTCTGACAGCCGTTAATTACAAATTTATGACCTTCAACTATGGAATGAAAAGCTACTTTGCTTGGTGAGCCTTGGGCAGTTGCCTTCCTGCACCTGCCCAGGGTGGCACTGCCTTAGATCAACCTCTCGGCTAATTAAAAAAAAGAGGCCATCATTGTAATTTCACAACGCATTCCACCAAGCCACAACGCATTCCACCAAGCTTTACCTCTTTTTCCTCCTTCTGAGATATTACTTATCTTAAGGGCAAGCCTAACGATGAGTTTGTCGAATCATCTCTGAAGAAATACCGCTTGACAATTTTTGGAGAGAAAATTCTGCGTCACACACACAAAATGTACAAAAGGCAAATAATATATTACAAAGCCAAATAACCTACTAACAAACCCTACTCTACTCTAACAAACCCTACTCTAAGGGTATTCGGCCTATGAACTATCTTAATAAGCCCAAATTAAATGTGCACCAAAATATAATACATACAAGTCTCAATACCTCCACTTAAGTTGACGCATGGACATTGTAAATGCCCAACTTGCTCCGAAGAAGTTGAAACTAGGAGCGATCAAGAGATTTAGTGAATGAGTCTACAAGTTGGACCTCAGTCCGGATATGAATGATGCAAATTGTGCTTGCCTAAACGTGCTCTCGAATAAAGTGGCAGTCAATCTTAATGTATTTCGTGCGCTCATAAAACACTGGATTAGTTGCAATATGAATGATTGATAAACTGTCACAAAATAAAACCATTAGGCTCAAATGATCAACTCCTAAAGATGTCAATAAAGCTTTGACCCATATGAGCTCACTCGTAGCAGCAATCATAGTCCGATATTCAGCCTCAGTCGAAGAATGCGAAACCTTGAACTGCTTCTTGGTCTTCCAAGAGATCGGGGACTGATCAAGTGTGATGAAATAGCCCGTGACAGACCGTCACGTGATAGGGCAACTTGCCCAATTGGAATCGCAAAAAGCTTGAAGTCACATATCACAATCAGCGCGAAGTAGTATCCCCTGACAAGGACTACCCTTAAGGTATTGAACAACGCGTAATGTTGCATCTAAGTGCTCCTCATGTGATCCTAGGCAAATTGAGACAAAACATGTACCACGTATGAATCTTCGGTAGAGTAATCGTGAGATAAATCAACCCATCAACAAGTCGACGATGCCCACTATCATCCTCAAGAAGTGGGCCCTCGACTAAATTCAATCGGTGGTTTTGCTCTAAGGGTGTCTCAGCTTGCTTACACCCAAGGAGGCTCGTCTCTAACAAAATATCTAACGCATACTTGCGTTGGCATAAAAATAATCCCTCCGATGATCTCACAACCTCAATACCCAGAAAATACTTCAAACTGTAGAGGTCCACGATGCTAAAACATCGATTAAGATATTTCTTAAAAATAGAACAAGCTCCAGAATCACTACCTATAAAAATTATGTCATTCACGTAAACAAGGAGTCCCAAAAAATGGCACCTCGACGATATGTAAATAAGGAATAATCCACTTAAGATTGAATAAATCCATACGTCTGTAGGGTATATCATAAAGCTTAATGAATCAATTTCTAGAGGCTTGTTTGAGACCACATAGAGACTTTCGAAGCCTACAAACTTACCCATCTCAACCGTGATCGAACCCTTGAGGTACCTTCATGTAGACATCCTCATCAAGATCACCACGAAGGAAAACGTTGTTCATGTCCATCTGATGAAGCTCCCATCCTTGTCCAACTGCAATGGAAAGAATGCTCGAACTGAGACCAATTTTGCAATTGGTTCGAACATCTCATGAAAGTCTAAGCCTTCAATCTGCGTGAACCCTTTTGCTACTAACCTTGCCTTGTATCGCTCGACCATACCATCTGAATTGTGTTTAACCTTGTATACCCACTTGCAATCGATAGGCCTCTTTGCAGGTGGTAAAGCCTCAATCGTCCATATGCGGTTGGCCTCGAGTGCCTCAATCTCACGTGCCATGGCCTTACACCATCAGACATTCTTCATTGCTTGAGCACAATTGTGAGGTTCGAAGGCCAAATCAATAGCTCCTAAGAACGCCTGGTGATTACGAGAAATTTTGTCAAACCTTACAAAATCACTTAATGGATAAGGCGTACCTGAAACGTGAAGTGCCAGCTTGTGAGGGGAGGTCAAAATCATATCACAAAAATCACGGCGATGTCTGTGCCGTATCTGAACAGTATATGGCCTAGACCTATATCTAGCTGGGCTCTCGACAACTCCAATACTTAGGCCCAGCTGAACTTTCGATAGCTCCAACACCTTTCCTAGAAAGCAACCCAGCCTAATTCCCAGGTGAGTTCAAGACTGCATTTTCGAGGGCCAAAGTTGTTGAATAAATAACATATTCATTATACCTGGATGGCGAATGAGTTTGACGATGTGGTCGTGAAGAACTCTCTTCAACTTACTCTTCAATATTCGTAGAATTCATGTTTTTTGGCCCTCGGAGAAATGCCCCCTTTCGTAAAAGGACTCGAACCCCCCTTTCTTCCATGCTTCTAGACTCCTCTTCATCTCTCTTGACAAACATATTTATTCATATATATTTTCATATCATTTGGATGTGTTTTTGTTACTATAATTGGTCTTTATAGTATTATTTGATTATTATTTTAATTATTATGCTTTACATTTAATTTATATTTATAGAAGTAAAAATTGTCATATTTTGATTTAATCGTGATTAATTAATTTTTGGATAATTGATACTACATTATTTTTGATTTTTGTTATAGGGTACTGAAAAGAATAAAGAAGTAGCAGTCCAAAGCATTAAATAAGAGTCGGAAAAGGGAAGTAAGAACGACAGTAATACATAAAGAAAACAACACAACAAGGGGAGGCAAGAATGAACAAAACGACACAGCAGCATCTTGGATAGCCAAAGGAGCACAAAATGACACAACCGCGTGGAGGCAAGGAAGAGCAAAACGCAGCAGATAAAAGAAGAAGCCAAAACACAAGCCACATGAACAAAAAACACAGACGTGGAGTATGTGCGCTGTTTTTGGGGAATAAAAAGAAATCACGCTGGAAAGAAAGAAGCAAGCAAAACGCAGACGTTGGGAGAGCAAGATACAAAACATCAGTGCATGGAGGCAAGGAGAAAACGCACAACATAAAGGCCAAAAGAAAATAAGAGAATAACATACAGAAGGGAGGTTTTGGAGAAAGTGTGCGATGTTTCAAAAAGGAGGTGCTGGAGTTGGAGTGTAGGAGGGACGAACGTAAAAGAGAAAAATAGGAGGAGCGTGTGTGGGCTCCAAAGAGAGAGTAAAAAACGCAGAAAGAAGTTTTTTAGGGTGAGCGTTGTTTTCGAATAGAAGAGGGTGCGTGGGTTCTGGAAAACATGAGAGAATGTAGAAGAGAAAAGAGAGGGTTTTTAACGCAACAGTCTCTATGGAGTCTTAGTTTTTGTTTTTCTCCTATCTCCCATAAATCCAAACAATCTTTCTCATCTTCCATGGCTGATTGTTGGAGTTCATTCACGACAGTAGCTTCCATGGTCTTCCATGGCTAGTTTGTCTTGATCCTCTAATTTAATGACAATGGCAGGAGCTTGGGTGTTCATAGGGGAGTTTAAGCTACATTAATCTTCTAATCATTTAATTATTTAGTGATTCCTAGGTCTTAGGATAACTATTTAATTATTTGGAGTCGTGTATTGATTATATCTTGTATTGGAAGATTTCTGTGGCTAGGTTATTGTTTAGCGATTGATATTGTGTTGAATATGACTTAATTTCATTACTTTGTTTTAGGTCAAGACTTTGTATTGAGATTTTGTTGAATATTTGCTGATTATTCAAGGTGGTTTGAATTATTGAATCGTTATATCAATTGCTGGCTTTAATTTTGTTTTATTAATTATTGAGTAATAATTAAACATCGGTTTTTAGTATCCTTAGTTCTATTTTACTATTCTGGTTGTAGTTAGGAGATTGGGACTTTGAAAAATAATTTGTGACAATTCAAGGTGGCTCAGTTGTTGGATTAAAAGCTTGATTATAACTCTTGGTTCATTATTTTTAACTCTTATATCTGTTTAAGAGTTAACTCTTATTTATAACTCTTGCCTATGCTATTGAATTGGAGAGTTGCTTTTATCATTGCTAATCATTTGTGTTTTTCATTCCATTCACTTACTATCATCTCATATCACTCATTTTAAATTTAAAATACCAAAACAAGTCCTTTATGTTTATTTTAATTCATTGCAATTTTAGTGATAACTAATCAAATCAAACCCCATTGTATAGTTTAGGTTGCATTGCATTTAGCTACTTAAGAATTTAATTTCATTTTTAGCTCCTCAAAGAGAACGACCCGAGGTTGCACTATATGCAATCCTTGGTTAAATTTTGAAGTAACCCCAAGGCTTCATTAGACTTATGTTGTTTCAAGTGACGCCGTTGCCAGGGAGCCAAGAAATTGGTTCCCTAGTAACTAAGTGTCAAGTAACATTGAATAGGTTTATTTGTTGAGCCTCATACTTGCATTGGCATTGCATAGTCCATTTTTATTTGCATTTTCCATTTTCTTGACTAGATAGAAGTTTTAGTTTGCTCTTTGACTTGGTTGTGGTTTAGTGGATTACATTGCTCTTGATTGCTTGATTATAGCCTACTTGGTTGCTTTCTTGAGTGTATGGGTTCATTCTCTAAGTCAAGTTTTAGGAAATTTGCTTCTTTTTGCATATTGGTGAAGTTTTGACATTCTTTGATTATTTGTGCATATTACATATTTTCACACTCTTTCATACACTACTAAGTATATAGTCATCCATACTCATACATTCTCATGCACACACA
This sequence comes from Erythroxylum baracoense, assembly GCA_025629805.1. Classification (NCBI taxonomy): domain Eukaryota; kingdom Viridiplantae; phylum Streptophyta; class Magnoliopsida; order Malpighiales; family Erythroxylaceae; genus Erythroxylum; species Erythroxylum baracoense. Next base: position 5,897 of record JAOTAY010020119.1, read on the forward strand.
CACTTGCACTCATCATATTCTTCCTTTTTTTTACTTGAATCTGGTTGTGCAAGTCAGTTTTGCACCTCGTTCTTTTTTTATTGTTACTATTTATGCCGAGGTGTGATAAGGCTTTACCTTTGATTCCCTTAAATATTGAACTTAAAAGGTTAATGAAAAAGATTAGAAGAGAGAGGAGAATAAAGGGTACAAGTCAAGTTCTTGTTGAGGAGGAGCATATTTCATAAGAGTCTAGTTTGTCATCTAGTGAACAAGAATCTAGTGAGAGAGCTACCTCTAATGAACACTTGTCTGTTAGTGATTCTGAATTAGAGCAAAAAATCATAGATGATGTTAATGGTAATAATGGACATAATGGGCCTAATGGAAACAACGAACAAGGTGAGAACAACCTAGGGAATAATGGTGAGGATAATAGAAGCAAGAGGGAGATTAATAATTCCAATGTTGATTATGACCTTTATGGCTTTTATATTGATGATGTGAACTTTGAAATTAAAGGACCATTAATTTCTTCCTTACCTAGATTCCATGGCTTTGCAGGTGCTGATCGACACAGGCATTTGAAGACTATGCACATGGTGTGCTCTTCCATGAAACCACCCACGGCAAATCTTTAAGACGTATTGAGGAGAGCATTCCGCTTCACTTTAGAAGGCAGGGCCAAAGAGTGGCTTTACACACTACCTCAACATTTCACCACATTGACCTGAGATCAGTTGAAGGGAGCATTCTTGGATGAATATTTTCCTACTTCTAAAACTTTAAGGCTCAAAAAGGAGATAACTAGTGTTGTGCAACAAGATAATGAATCCATGGACGAATATTGGATACGGTTCATAACACTTCTAGCGTGGTGTCCTCACCACAATATTTCCAAGAATGATCTGGTCAACTCTTTCTATGAAGGGCTCCTTCCATATCATAAGCCCTCAATTCATGCCACTACAAATGGTTTGCTCAGAGAATTGAGTCCCAATGCTGCATAGGACCTACTTCAGAAGATGGCTACCAATGACCCTCAATCTGGAGACACAAGAAGGGTGTACAATACCTCTTTGACTTCTTCCTAAGATATTCTTGCTGAAATTGATGCTTTAGGAAATCGAGTGGAGAAAAGACTCAATATTTTAGAGAATAATGTGAAAGCTAAGCAAGTCAATTCAGTGGGTCATTTTCAAGCCATAGTAGCCGGTTGTGAGTAATGTGGGTCCATGATGCATGCTTCCAATAATTGTCCTCGTTATGAAGAAGTTTCTGCCCTCTACCAAAGTAGGAATGGCCAATATCAAAAGAGGGATCCCTACTCTAACACCTTTAATCTGGGTTGGAGATATCACCCTAACTTTAGATTGGGTGGGGATCAAGGCAACACTTAAGGAAATTCTTCCAATCAAATGGTATCAAATCAAAGGACATCATCTTCTTTTTCTAAGGGTGATGAATTTGCTATAAGCATGAAGGGAATTGCTGGGATTAATTCAAGATTAGATCAAGAGAAGACACAAATTGATGCTAAGTTAAATGCCGTAGGGAATAAGATGGATTCATGTCTACAAAATGTGTTCTCTAAGTTGGAGCAAATTGAGACTAAGCATGAGAACTTGAACACTTTTGTTACTTAAATCTGAAACAACTTGAGTGAACAAAAAGCAAAGAGTAGTGGTTCTATACCCTTTAACACAATGATAAATCTTAAATCTTTGAATGCAATCACACTGAGAAGTGGTAAGGAAATTGGTGCTAAGAAAGTGCAATTCAAAGAGAATAAAGAGGATGAAGAACTGGTTAATGAGGAAATAGAAGTTGAACCTCCTCCTGCTAACACTACTTAAGAAACTTCCCAAGTTAAGAAAGAAGCTTTTATTCATTCTGAAAGCTAACAAGAAAAGAAGCTCTTAGAGAAATCTCAAAAACAACCAGTGGTGCAAAATGATGAAGAGGCAACAACAACTATCATGAAGAGACCAATGGAGAAAGGATCACCTTCCTACTCTAAAGGAGATGAGGTAAACATTCGTGACTTACCTTTTCCAAATTCTTAGTTAGTAAAAAGATTGTTGACAAGAAAGACAATGATGAATTGTTTGAAATGTTTAGCAAACTTGAGGTGAATGTGCCATTGCTTGAATTGATCAAAAAGATGCCTAAGTGTGCTAAATTCTTGAAAGACTTGTGCACAAATAGGAGGAAGTATAGGCATAATGAGAGAATCCAACTAGGGTTGAGTGTTAGTGCCCTATTTAAGCCATAGTTGCCTATTAAATACAAAGACCCAAGTTCTTACACTATTCCTTGTACCATAGGTTGAACTACCATTTCTCATGCCCTACTTGACATACGTGCAGCAATTAATGTCATACCAACCTCTGTTTATAAGACCTTGGGTATTCAAGCTTTGAAAGACACTAGTGTAGTGCTTGGTATAGTTGATAGGATGGTGAGATACCCTAAAGGCATTCTTGAGGATATTCTTGTGCAAGTCAAAGGTCTTATTTTCCCAGCTGACTTTTATGTCCTGGATATGACTAATGAACTCCCTGCTGAGAGTGTCCTGATTCTAGGTAGGCCATTCCTTTTGACTGCTAAGACCATAATTAACATGAAGAAGGGTCTTATCACTATGGGAATTGGGGATTAAGAAGTGTAATTTAATTTTTTAGAAGCTATGAGCCATGGTTATGAAGATTGTTCTTACATGGGTATCAATTTGATTGAATGGCATAATAATGATGTGGATGACTTACATGAGACTGATATACATGAGCCTGATTGGTATGGCATGGTTGGGAATCATGACGATGCACTTACTTATTTATCCTCATCCCTTTCTTCTAATTTTTGTGCATGTGAGGGTGACGCATCATGCATCTATTATTTGGAGATATATAGTTGCCTTTCCATTCTGCATGAATTTGATGCATCCTCTTGTTTTGATTATGATATTACTACTGAGTCTACACTTGATAGTCTTGAGAAAGGTGTGCTTCTTGATTTTGTAGAATTGAGGAAAAAGGAGTTGTTATAAAAGTCACAAACGTAATTTCTCCTTCAAATGGTGCTGGAATATTTGAAAAGGATAGCAGTGACCCTGCTACTACTATAATCTTTTTAAACCCACGCTCACTTCTAATTTACTTTCTTTTTTATTGATCATACTGACCCTAATTTTGTTGTTTCCAATTTATCTGATGTTGGAACTGAGTTAGGAAGTGGAGGATATATACACCACACTGAGCTTATATCTCCTTCCCTAAGCCACATGGATACACCACTCACACTGAATGCACTTGTTAGACCAAAGCTGGTTCTTTCTATTGTGCAACCCCTTGAATTAAAATTGAAAACCCTTCCCCCTAACTTGAAATATGTCTTTCTTAATGATGATTACAAATTGCCTGTTATTATTTCGGGTTCTTTGATTAGTTCTGAAGAGGAGAGATTAGTTTCTGTGTTGAAGGGGTACAGGAGGGCTATAGGTTGGTCTTTAGGGGACATACCAGGGATTGATCCCTTGGTTTTCACACACAAGATCCTTTTGGCTGAAGGGTCCAAGCCAATTAAACAACCACCAAGGAGGTCGAATCCTCTTATTCATGATGTGGTTAATATGGAAGAGTCTAAGTTGTTGAGTGTGGGGATCATATATGCCATATCAGATAGTGAGTGGGTGAGCCCAGTACAAGTAGTACTAAAGAAGAGTGGTATCACAATAGTGAGAAATGAGAGTAATGAACTTATTCCAACAAGAGTTTAAAATGCTTAGAGAATGTGTATAAACTATAGGAAATTGAATAAAACAACTAGGAAGGATCATTTTCCATTATCTTTCATTGATCAAATGTTGGAAAGAATATTCGGTAAATCTCACTATTACTTCTTGGATGGTTTTTCAGGTTATTTCCAGGTGCCGATTGCACCGGCAGACTAAGACAAGACTACTTTTACATACCCTTTTGGTAACTATGCTTATCGAAGGATGCCATTTGGGTTGTGTAACGCTCTAGGCACCTTTCGAAGGTGTATGATGGCAATCTTCAGTGATTTATTGGAGCAAAATATAGAGGTTTTTATGGATGACTTCACCGTTTATGGTGATAGCTTTGATGATTGTTTACTTAGTTTTGGACGTGTTCTTGGTAGATGTATTAAGAGAAAAATGGTTTTGAATTATGAAAAATGTCATTTCATGGTAGATAGTGGCATAGTGTTAGGTCATCGCATCTCTCAAAAGGGGATTGAGGTTGATAGAGCTAAGATTGAAATCATTTCTTCACTTCCTTATCATACTTTCCTTAAAGAATTGAGGTCTTTCTTGGGGCATGCAAGGTTTTATCGGCGCTTTGTGAAAGATTTTAGTACAATTGCTTTACCCTTTTCTACACTGTTGAAGAAAGATATTGATTTTCACTTTAATGAAAAATGTAGACATGCCTTTAACACTTTGAAATCCTTGCTTGTTTCACCTTCTATTCTGACTGCACCTAACTGGGATTTGCATTTTGAACTGTCTTGTGATGCTTCTAACTTTGCAGTTGGTGCTATGCTTGGTTAGAGGGCGGAAAAGCAATCTAGAGTGATAGCCTATGCCTCTAAGGCACTTGACTTTGCTCTAATGAATTATACCACTATTGAGAAGGAACTTTTTGTTATAATCTTTGCTTTAGATAAGTTTAGACAGTATCTAATAAATTCTTGAGTAGTTGTGTTTACAGATCATGCAGCGATGCGGTACTTGTTCAAAAAGGCCCAATCTAAACCAAGACTACTGAGATGGGCTTTGTTGCTGCAGGAATTTGAAATTGAAATCAAAGACAGAGCTGGAGCAAAAAATCATGTGGCTGACCACCTTAGTCGGTTACCTGAAGGCACTGAGGGAATTGACTCACCTGATCTTACTACTGATTCCTTTCCTGATTCTACACTTTTTGCCTTGGCGGTTCAAGACCCTTGGTACTCTAATAATGTTAATTATATTGTCGCTAATCTTGTGCCTCCTTATATGTCTAAGTTCCAGGTTGATAAGCTGAAGAGGGAGGCAAGATAATATATTTGGGATACTCTAATTCTTTGGGAGCAATACAGTGACCAAATCATTAGACGATGGGTTTGTAACGATGAGAACCACTCTATCCTTACCTTTGCACATTCTTTATCCTGTGGTGGGCATTTTAGTGCTAAAAGGACTGCTAAGAAGGTTTTAGAGTGTAGGTTTTACTGGCCTACCATATTCAAAGATGCTTATGCTTTTTGCAATTCTTGTGATAAGTGCCAAAGGTTTAGGAGTCTAGGTAGAAAGCACGAAATGCCTTTAAGACCTATGCAATTTTTGTGAAATTTTTTATATCTGGGGCATAGATTTTATCGGTCCCTTTCCTCCATCATTTGGGTTTTCATATATATTACTTGCAGTAGATTATGTGTCTAGGTGGGTAGAGGCAATGCCAACTAGGAAAGATGATGCTTTTATTGTTGCCAAGTTTTTACGTTTTCATATCTTTTGTAGGTACGGCATTCTAAAAGCAATCATTAGTGATCAAGGAACACATTTCTACAATAGGACCATCAAGTCTTTACTTGCTAATGGAGTTAATTATAAGTTGGCTACTCCTTACCACCCTCAGACAAATGGGTTGGTTGAAGTCTCCAATCAGTAAGTGAAGCTGACACTAGAAAATTTGTGAAACCATCCCATAAAGACTGGAGTGAAAGACTTGAGGAGGCGATATGGGCTTACAGGACTGCCTACCCCTATAGGCATGTCTCCTTTCCAGTTGCTCTATAACAAGTCTTGCCATTTACCTATGGAGATCGAGCACAAATCTTATTGGGTGATCAAGGCATGTGATGCAAACCTTGAATCTTCACTGGAAAATCAGACAATACAACTTTAAGAGCTTGAAGAGATGAGACTTGAGTCCTATGATAACGCCAGAATCTACAAAGATGATTCATGACAAACAAATTAAGAGGAAAGAGTTCTATGAAGGTGATCAGGTTCTAAAGTTCAAGGCCCGGTTAAAGTTGATGCCCGAGAAGTTCGTCACTAAGTGGATGGGCACTTTCAGGGTTACCAAGGTGCATTCATTTGGTACGATAAAGCTAGTGGACGAAGCAACTAGTCATGTTTCACAAATCAATGGTCATCTGCTTAAGCACTTCTATGAGGATCAAAGACCCCTTCAATCACACGGTTGTTCTCTTCCACCCTTCTCCTTTACTTTCTATTATATAGATGGTGATATCTGTCTGCTAAGATACTTCGGAGTAAGTGTGGGGGAGGGAACCTCAAGTAGCAAGTAGTTGTATTTGTTTATTTTCATTTAGTAGTTGTTAGTTTAGTTTCCCCTTGCTCTTTCCATTTCGTCTACACTTGTTTTTTTTACATTGAGGACAATGCATTGACTAAGTGTGGTGGAGGGATTGCTTTTGCTGATTAGTTCGCCACTACTTGGATTGCCATTTTATTAACTTTGCATTAGGCATTGTTTAGTTGATTGAGCCAAAATAGTTTGAAAATTTCAGAATTTTTTTTGAAGTTAAATCGATTAGGTTTATCACTTAAGAATAATTTGCTGCTGTGATTCCCACCTTCTTCTTGACTTTTGCATCCTTGGGTTTTGTTTTCAAATCCTTGCTCCTTATGCATGTGAACATTGGCATGACAAGGTTTGAATGCATTTTGATTTAGGTAATTTTTATTCTTAGTTGATTAGCATAGTGGAGTGCCCTTGGTGCAGTGTTATTAACCTTATTTTATAGTTTGATTTTAGGGAGGAAATATTTTAGAAAAAAAAGCCTTGTGGAAGGATTTTGAGTCTTATTTTTTTTCAAAGCTGCATTAATACCTAGATTTGTGAGCATGGTAAGGGCATTCATTTCTAAACCCTTTCGCCTAAATACAAGCCATTTCAATTGACGTTTGCTTACCCCTTTAAGCCTTTCATTTTCTTTCATTCCATTATTTTTTACAAGTGTTTTGCATGAGTTACATTATGTTCTTCATGATTAAAAGTGCATCATTGAGGTTGCTATTTTTATCTTCTTAGGTTGGGTGTGCCATTATTTTGAAAAGAAAAAATAGAAAATTAGAAAAAAGGAAGAGAAGAAAATGACACAAAAAAGAATTTTGAAAAAAGAGAAAAGAAAGAGGAATAATTTGGCAAAAAAAGTTGCGAATAAGACATTCCTTGGTGGTTGAAGATCAAATATTGGTTTTTTAAAGTTGATATTTGAACATTAGTGTTCATTTGATGTTGCACTTTAGCTCACTTTGAGTTGATGCTTAACACTCATGCATTGCACTTGTCATTATTTCCATTTCTTCCATTCACTAGCCTTTCATCAATATTACAACCCTATAAAGTCGCCTTGATCACGAATCTATGGTATGTTAGTGGTGGAGATGGTAGAATCTTTACAAGCCTATAGTAGGTGCTAATCTAGGTAGATTGAGTGAAAAAATTCCCTATTTGAGAGATGAGCGAGACCCGTGTACCTTATG
>JAOTAY010020120.1:0-13398 GCA_025629805.1 Erythroxylum baracoense
ACAGTTTAGAATAGTATTATAATGCTTATGGTTTTACTATCAAGTCACATACTTGATGACATAAGCCTAATACTATTAATGGAATGTAAATCACATTACATAAACAATATACATGCATATTTAAAAGAATACCTCATAATATGTTATTAATAAGTCAGAATGTTAGTACAAAAGTCACATATGACTATTGGCCTAGGGCACACTACTAACACTTTGTTTGGTTTAGAAACTGGTACTTATGAATTTTACTTTGCTTGCATGTTGATTAAAGATCTGCAAAGAAGGTCCATTTTTTCAATTTATTAGATGATACAAAGAGAGTTGAATATATAAAGTTTATGTATGACTATGAGGAGCGTAAAAAACATTAAACATAGTTTCTATGTATTATTATGTTTAGTTTATTTTTCTTATGATTTCTACAATTATGTTGACATAGTGTGTTTTGAGACATTTGACATAGTGTGTTTTGAGACATTATGAACTTGATTAGCTTATTTTATTATATTATGTTATCTTGTTGGTAATCTATAATTTTATTACATTTTATATTATTTAATTATTTATAATTAGAAATATAAGTGTCTCGTTTATTTAGAATATAATTTTACTTGTTAATTTGTAGGTATGGATGATAATGTTATGCAAATTATGCAATTTTTAGATAATGACAATAAGTTTTGGGATTTGGTGCCTTGTATAGCGGGTTATATGGGTGCGTAGTTTCTGAACCATATATACAAGGAACCATGCATGACTTCCTATGTAATAGGAGAACTATGGATGAATGAATTATTGAATGGTCATGAAAAATGGTGTTTTAATACATTTACGACGAATCAAAATACATTTCGTTAATTATCCATGGTTTTAGAAAACAATTACGGCTTAAAGCCTTCAGATAGGATGTCAATTTTGGAAAAAGTGGGTTTGTTTGCGTATGTCCTAAGTAAAGGTGCCCCTAATAGAGATTTTCAACATTATGGTGAAATCGTGAGTATAGTTTTTAAAGAAGTTTTGAGTGTCATAGATGGATTTTCAAGGGATGTATTTATACCAAAAGATCCCGAATTCAAAGAGATTCCACTAAAAATTGCCACTGACACTAGATATATGTCACATTTTAAGGTAATTGAATTTGTTCCCCCTCCCCCTTCATTATATTTTTTGTTGAAAATGGTTGTTTTATCATCTTATAATTATTGTTTTATATTAAGATTGCATTGAAGCTATTGGTGGTACATATATAGCGATAGTTGTTGCAGAGAACGATTAAATGCGATATAAAGGATAAAAAGGAATAATGATTACAAATGTATTGGCAACATGTGACTTTGACTTACTATTCACGTATGTTTTAGCGGGTTGGAAGGGATCAACACATGATTATCGTATTTTTCTTAATACAATTGGTAATTCGAGACTCAAATTTCCAAAACCACTGACAGTTAATTTTAAGATTTGTACAATTCACTATTCATGATTTACACTTTTTATGATTTCATTCATACTAATTAGATTGCCTTTATGGATACTCAAGTAAATATTACTTGGTTGACAAAGGCTATATTAAAAGAGAAGGATATTTGACAGCTTACTTAAAGACATGGTATAATCAATCAAATTTTTGTAGTGTAAATCCAAAAGGATTTTGAGAAATTTTTAGTGGATCATTCATCATTAAGAAGTTATATTGAGAGGCTTTCGACATTCTTAAGGCTCGATGGAAGACATTAGAAAAACTGCTTTAAGTATTCATTGATGGATCAAAATAGAATAATTTGTGTAACTTTGCATAACTATATTAGAAAAAGCACAATTGGCGACCCGACTTTAAACATCATCGATCAAGATCCTAGATTTATACCTCCAGATGTATTTTAAGATGTTGTAGTTAACTGTCCACAAGAAGGCATTGAAGAACCGAAAACTTAAGAGATGACAACTTTTCATGATAATATTATTACTAGTTTAATGACAATTAAACGTCGTTCTTAGATTATTATAAACCTTTATTTCAAATGATGATGTTGACTTCTTTTGCTCTATTTGAATTTTGATGTTAAACTTCATTTGAATTGTTATATTTTGTGTTTAGATGTATCATTATTTACAAATTTTTTGGTTGATTTATGGTCATGATTTTTTGGTTATTGTTGTTGTTATTATTGTTATTATTATAATTATACGTTATATATTTTTATTAGAGTTATAAACTTAATTTTTGTAAAATTAAATATCTAAAATCTAAATTCTTATGAGAATATTTAAAAAAATATTAAGATATAATACTCATGTCCTTATACATTTTTTAAGTCATGCCCTCATAAGTCATTTTACACCTAAACAGTTACCAAACATCTTTAAATAAACAGTTGATGTTATCTGCTGGTCAAATCAACTGATATAATCCACTGTCAGCTAACCGTTGATAGAATTAAATAACAACTAATGCAATCCGCTAATTGCTAAATAAGGCCTATATATATGTAGGCCTTATTGATTTTAGATCGCCCATGCTTTTTGGCCATAACACTGGTGTTAAACGAGTTTAGACGAAGGACATATTTACGTATTGGAAAAATTCTTGAATTGGAATCTTAAAGAGTTTAGATTTAGAAGTCGCATTTTCTTCCATTATTGTTGGCTAGCACGTAAAGGACATTGCCCATATCACAGAAAAAGTGGTATTAAAAGTTTCAGTTGAAATGCATTGATGGCTATGTAAAAGCAGTTCTAAGGTTTGACCTGAAATGTGCCACAAGCGATTGCCTCATTCAAGAACTTCTTATATCTAGAACATTGTAGTAAATAACAATAAGAATATAACTGCCATGAGAACTTTTTCATATTTACCAAATTCTTGTAATAACACTTAGCTTTTGTCTTCCATGTAAATTTAATTAAGTCTGTTAGACATTTTTCCATTTAGTGGACAACAATTAATTATATTTTAACAGTTTTAATAACTTATCGGTTAAGTTACATAAATTAGATCTGAATAAAGATAATAAAGTGGCTTAATAAAGGATCTAGATTAATGGGTCGAAGTTTATGAGGAAAATTAATCCCGATCAATATGGACCAAACTCATATTGAGCATGTGATGAGGAGGCTAGATATGGATGTTATATATAGAACATTAAGGTCTCCTATAGTTGTTGTAGCAAATCGTGAACATACGGATACTCTGGCCCATTTATAGGTTCATGTGTATAGAAAGCTATAGAAAGGCTTTAACCTGTTACGGTGAGCATCTCTCGTGATGGTCTCTGTAGATTTGCGCTCGATATGACTTCGGAAAGGTCGTTGCAAAGTTATGGAATTGAAATAAGGTATTTTCGTATTTTTTTGTTATTTTCCTTTTATGTTCGATTCGAGATACGTAATTAAGGTTTCTGTTAGTGTTATCCATAGTATCAGAGAGTTTTTGTGAATAGGTGGCTAAAAATAAAGGATTTTCAGCTTTTCTCCATAAGGGTTTTAGAGAATAAAGTTTTTTTAGTTTTTTCTTGCTTATTGATGCCATAATGTATGTTAAACGTGGTTAGCGTTGAAAAATGGGTTGAACATAAGTTTGAGAGGGAAAAAATAGCTCAAAACTCATTGGAAATTATCTGTTTTCTGACGAAGGTGAGAAAATGTTAGGCATGTCTGGTACATACATCCGATGCGTGAACAATACCACCAATGAGGTGATGCGTCTGCCATGTTGCAAGTGCCATACAACTGTTAGATGCGAGTATGGCTTACACCCTGTAATGTGTCGGCGCGTGAGATGCACGCACCAGATGTGGTGGGAGCGTGAGTGCGGATCTGACATGTGCATGTCACGTGCTATGAAGGTATTGGCATGTGACTGCATGTTTGGTGCATGCACCACACGCACCATACAGGTCTGTGGCACATTTGAGATGACATGAGCATGCTGACGTTAATGTATTGACGCAATGCTGATGTCAACATAATAAAGGACAAAAACACTCAAAAATTTTAGAATCCTCAAAATATTGTCACATGTTATTTTAGGTTAGTTTTCGGGTCTAAAGAATTCATAAAATGAGTTTTTTAATTTTTCTATATTAATTACATTGGTAATTTCACTCTAGAAAAAGGAAGTAAGGCATGCTAAAGTCATTTTTAGTGAATTTTCATGCTACGAACTTAACATGAGGGAGATACTTGAGAGTTTCGTGTTTCGTGTGGTAGGCTCAGAGTTTGGCAATGCACGATAGTCATTCTGAATGAGTTTTTTTTTGTGACAAAAGTCTCAACTAAAGTTAATAACGTTTTTATCTTAAGTATGTGATAATTTGATATTCAGGTTTTACATTTATTGATGATATTTTGTTACATACTGTATGCCCATAAAGAATGTGAGGATAACATATAGATGTATTCCTTGTATTTGTAGACCATTTGAGTACTAATGAGAATGTAGTCACTACAGTGGCTTTTCGAGTCAATATTTTAAATTGTTTTACTTGTATGTTGGGAGATGTCTCTGGCCTCATGTTTGGTTTATTTGCTTGAGTGATCTATTTACCCACAGATGATAGTGTCATGAGAGTTGATGGTGTATACTCTGATCGCTTTTATGTAGAGGTCCGGTTGCATGTATTATGTACTCAACCAACAAGTGTTTCATAATATGTGTAATTAGATTCTCAGTACATATACTATTTTAAGGCTTTGATTATCGTTGTTATCCTGCATTTTTGTTGATCTTTGTATTGTCATTTTGTAGTCACCTTTTTGGTCAACTAACACAGTGTCATCATTGAACTCCTGACTAGTTTCAATTTGAAGAAGTGGATAGAGGATGTATTGATTGCAATGGAGATGATAGATATTGATATGGCCATATGTACAGATAGGTTACGTCTACCTACATCCAACAACTTGGGGGATGATAAAGCAATCTATGCAACTTGGGATTGGTCGAACACATTGTGTTATATGACCATTAAGAGATCCACTTTGGATCATCTGCTTAGTGGACTTCGAGAGACAAATATAGCTAGGAATTTCTAGATAATGTCTCCCAGAGGTACACGGTCTCATCTAATGCTGAGATAAGTGTCTTGATGAAAGAATTATTCTCCATAAGGTACAATGGAGAAGTGCAAGTGCAAGAGTATATATCAAGAATGGTCTGTCTTCACAGTAAACTGAAGATGTTGAATATTACTTTTCTTGATGTTTGCATAGTTCACCAGGATCTGAATACACTCCTTCTAGAGTTTAGTACTCTAGTGGCAACGTATTATGCGCAGGATGAAACTTGGGATGTCAATGCCTTAATTGACCGTTGTGTTGTAGAGGAGGAGAAGCTGAAGAACACTCCTCATACAGTATCGATTGCAACAACTAAAAGAAAGGGTGAGGTTAAGCCTCAAAGGTTCAAAGGAAAGAAATTCAAATCCTCTTCGAAGATGCGTATTGGTTAGTCTAATGTTACTAAGGGCCTGTTTGGTTGGATGTTAATTAATAGAATGAAATGGAACGGAAAGGAACGGTTTATAATAGAATGGAATGTAATATAGTGAAAAATTATTTGAGAGCGATGGAATGATTCATAATGTAATGTAATAAAACGTTGTTTGGAAGATGGATGAAATGGAATGTAATGTATAATAAATGACTATTATACCCCTAATATTAAAATGGTTGTTGCAAGAGGTTTAACACTATGATTTTAAAACAGAAATATTTTCTATTTTTATTAATAAAAATTTTATTAAAATTTTTTATTTTATTATTAAATATATACAATTTATTATTAATAATATTTTATATAAAAATTATTATTAGGGTAAGGAGAAAAATATAAAAATATTATTAATTATATACAATTTATTATTAATGATATAAAATATTATTATTAGGGTAAGGAGAAATAATATAAAAATATTATTAATTATATACAATTTTTGTGGACCGTAATAAATGAGTTTGGGAAAAAGGAGGTTAGGGTTAGAAGAAATAATTAGTATTAAGAAAAATTATGGAGGGTATATTAGGTAGTATGTATTTATTAGTTTACGTTCTATCCTAAACTTCTCGAATTAGAGGTTTCTTATTTTCACTGTTTAAGATTGAATGAAACGTATCATAAAATCCTCTGCTTCTATCCTATTCCGTTCCATTCTATTATGAAACCCTCAACCAGACGATAGAAGTGTGTTATGTTCCATCATGTTCTATTACCAATCTCTCAACCAAATAGGGCCTAAGGAATGTACAGGCTATTGGAAATTTTTCATGAGCCTATAAAAAGATAGCAGTAGGAAGGAGAAAATGAATAAGCAAGCAAATGTGAGCTCCAAGAGGTCTGTCATTCTTTAACAAGAATAGGATCCTATCACTCCTGGAATCTGACAAGGAGCGTCGGAAGCGATATGAACCTATTCTCGCCTATTTTGAGCTGGTTCAAGATTGGTGGATGGATTATTTTTCAGACCGAGAAAGGGCTAGTCCGAGGTCTAAAAGTGGATCACTTTAATGAATTTTTCTAATTCATTATTCTCCTTGTTTATGATTTTCTAAGCTTAGCTATGATTAATTGTTGAATTTTATTTTAGACTTGTTGTTTTGATGATTTGGGATATTATTTTTTAATTGATTTCCAAGTGAATATCAAATATTGCAGTAGAGATAATATCAAAGATTAAGCAATAGCTAATTAAAGAAAATTGTTTACTTAAGGAAGAATCATTGCAGTTGCAAGACACAGAGATATACAGAAAAATCAAGGAAGCCAAATTTTAGATATACATTCACAGTATCAGTACTTTTGAAAGTCATATCATTATTAAATCTCTTGTGTTTTAGAAAGTGAAAATTCTTTTAAGATAGTGATCATTGAAGCTTATATTGAGCAAATTACTTTGCCATTTATTGAGAGCTTGTAGAGGTTAGCAAAATACTACTATTGTAAAAGGTTGAAGAACCTTAAAAAATATACACTTGTAAGTTTGAAGAGGCTTGTCAAATTACCATTTGATTTTTATAGTGAAATACTTAAGTTAGATACTTGGGGACTAGACGTAGGCTTTGTTATAAGCCGAATCAGTATAAATCTACTGTCATTTTCTCTCTCTTCCTTACTTATAATTTTACGCATTATTAGTTTTCAATAGGCTCCTTCTATTTTTATATTGCAAGAGGCTTCTTTCAAAAGTTAGCAAGCTTCTATCAATTAAACAGGCTCCTTTCTTTTTTAGCGTTAAGAGGCTCTTATCGATTAAAAAAAGTTTCTTATCATTTTAAGCGGCAGCAGGCTTTTTTCGATTAATTGGCTCTTTCCTATTTGAGTGTTAACAGGATCCTTTCAAAAGTTTATAGGACCTTTTTATTTATAAATTCATTTTGTTTAGTAGGATCTTATCAATTTGAAAGTACTTTAAAAATTTTTACACACAATTCACCCCCTTGCATGTATTTGCTTTATCATTTGGTATTAGAGAGAGGTTTCACATTTATTATGTTTTACGGCACGTGTTAGATCATGGCAAAAAATTTGAGAAGCCTTAAAGGACAATCTGTTTCAAAGCCTCCTTACTTCAATAGAAACAACTACTCATACTGGAAAGAGAGAATGACAATATATCTCCAATCTATAGATATTGAAGTCTGGCAGGCCATCAGAGTTGGAGCTACACTTTCCGCTACAGAAAATGTAGAAGTATGGTCTGATGCTAACAAAAGAAATGTATAGCTAAACGCCAAAGCAAAACATCATCTGATTTGTGCACTATCTCTAGAAGAATATGAGAAAATATTCTACTACTCTACAATAAAGGAAATGTGGGATATACTACAAGTCACCTTTGAAAGAACAAATGAGGTACATAAACATAGAATAAGCCTTTTAGTGCATCAATATGAAATTAGTGGTATGAAATAGGGGAAACTATAGATGAATTCTTCGAATGGTTCACAACATCATCACGGCCTTAAAAAACTTAGGAAAGATATATCTTAATGATGAGCTCATAACGAAGATTCTAAGAACACTATCAAAGGAATGGAGATCTAAGGTGACAGCTCTAGAAACTGCAAAGGATCTATATACTATTTCACTCAACTGGTTATGAGAAAATCTAATGATCCATAAAATCGAGCTTAGGTGAGATGAAGGATCTTCTTACAGAAAAGGAATAACACTAAAAGCAACTGTTGAATCAAATGGTGATGAAAGTGACTCCGAGAAGCAAATAGATGGAGATGACGAGTTAAACTTTATGGTCAGAAAATATGTCCGCTTTTATAAAAAGAAGATGATAAAGAAAAGAGAAGGAAGCAAGAAAGCTGGGAACAACAAGTTCCTATCAAAAGGCAACAACATCAATAACAATACATAAAATAATCAAATCATATGCTATCACTATAAGAAGCCTAGACACACGAGACCTGAATGTCCTCCTCTTCAAAAGAACAAGTCAGAAAATAGAAAACTCAAAAAGCAAGCGATGATTGCAGCCTGGTCAGATGAGGATTTTGAAAACTTTGAAGAAGAAGAAGAGCCAGAAGAAGTCACCAACTTTTGCTTCATGGCTGAATCAGGAGACAATGAAGTATATTTTTCTGACTTTGATATTAAAGTTGATGAATTAAAAAATTCATATCATAAATTGTGTGATCAATACAAAAAGTTGATAGTGAAGCATTTCTTGATGAATTAAAAAATTCATATCATAAATTGTATGATCAATACAAAAAGTTGATAGTGAAGTATTTCAAAGAAGTTGATAAGTCCAAGAACAATGATGCATCTTTAAATAGTAAGATTAAACAATTAGAATCTGTGAATGAGGGTTTGGTGACCAAAAATATGATCTTGAAGTTGATTATAAGTAAAAGATTGTTGGAAAGGAAGTTTTGTAAGAAAGAGTAGTTAAGTTGGAAAATACTTTGCTTGAGAGTGACTCTGATAAAGTGAGACAACCAGAAGAAAAGGTTGTCATCCTAGAACTTGAGAAGAGAAATATGCAGGGAAGATCTTATCTCTAGAAAAAGATTTTGCAAAGTTTGTTGATGGAAGGAACAATCTTGATGCACTACTTGATAGTAGTAAATGCATTTCGATAAGGTTGTAATAGGTTACAATGAAATTAATAATTTTAGGCTATACAATAATTTCTTTGTTAAATCCAACAATAACTATAATCAAAACAGTAGGAACCTGATATATGTTAAAAATTATAGCAACTCTTACTCCTTTGTTTTATGTTTCTACTGTGGAAGACATTGCCACATTAGCCATTCTTGTAACTTTCATAAAATAGAGAAATAATCTCAAACGTATGTTTGGAGATTGAAGGTCAAGCTACTAACCTGAAAAGACTCAGAAAAACTTGGTTACTTAAAATGAGATAATATTTTCTACAGATATGCTTTAAAACATAGACAAGAGAAAATTAATGGATAGTTGACAGTGGTTGTTTAGACACACGACAGGATAAATATCACATTTCAATTATATTGAAAGAAAAAACGAAGCTAATGTCGTCTTTGCTGACAAAAATAAAGCAAAGGTCACCAGAATTAGTAAAATTGGTGATTCTGACTCCGCCTCCATTGATAATGTCCTTTATGTTGATGGTTTGAAACATAAACTGTTAAGCGTAAATCAGTTATGTGACAATAGTTATAGAGTCATTTTTTATACATTTCATTATGAAATAGTCGATAACCATAATGATAATATTGTATTCGTTGGCCCTGAAAATCAGAACTTACACTGTGCTCAACTAGAAGACATGTCTTCATAAAGTGTTAAGTGTTTTGTTTCTCTAGAAAAGGATTCATTCATATGGCATAAAACATTGGGACACGCTAGCATGAGCATTCTATGAAAAATGTTCAAGAATAAGTTAGTAAGAGGAACACCTACCCTGAAGTTTGAAAGCAATTAGGTTTGTGGGCTTGTTTAAAAGGTAAACAAGTTAGAAGTAGCTTTCCTCCCAAAAATATTATGTCTACTAAACAACTACTTAAACTTATGACTATGGATTTATTTGTTCCCATCAGGACTCAAAGTTTTGGTGATAAACATTATAGTTTTGTTTTAGTAGATGATTATTCTAAATTTACATGGGCTTACTTTCATCAAATAAAGATGATGTTTTTGAAGTTTTTGAGAAGTTTTGTAAAAAAATTCAGATCGTAAAAGCATATTGCATTACATCAATTCAAAGCGATCATAGAGGAGAAGTTGATAACAAAAAATTTAAAGATTTCTATGATACTAATGGTATGACTCATAATTTTTTTTGCCCAAGGACTCCTTAGCATAATGGTGTCGTTGAGAGAAAGAACAGGGCCCTAGTTGATATGGACAAGATAATGCTGTGTGAAAGTGGCCTACCCAATGGTTACTGAGCAGAAGCAGTATCCACTGCTTGTTATATACTTAACAGGTATCTTATAAGACATATTCTGAAAAAGACCACCTATGAGTTGTAGAAAGGAAAAAAAACCGAAGGTCGCTTGTTTTCAAGCATTTGTTGCAAGTGTTTCGTTCTAAATAATAGAAAAGACAACTTTGAAAGTTCGATGTAAGATCAGATGAAGCTATCTTTCTGGGTTACAATACCGCTAGTAAAGGATTCAGGGCTTACAACAAAAGAACAAAGAAAATAAAAGAATCAATACATATAGTATTTGATGAAGCACTACCTTCAACAACATGAGCTGATTCAGATAATGAAGACAATCTTTTGGTTCATAAAAATACATCGACTAAACCTACAGTACTCTTAGAATCACAAGATCAAGAAAGTCCTTTTGAAATCAGGTTAGAGCAGGCTCCTTCCTCTCAGTTGGAGCTTATGCAACGAAGAACACTAAGAGAATGGAGAGGTCAAGATACACATCAATACATTCTCGGAGACCACTCTAAAAGTCTAAGAACCAAATCTTCTTTCAAGAACAACTTTGTTGCCCTCATTTACTGATGAAAATTTGGTTTCAACTATGAAAGGCAAACTGAATCAGTTTGAAAAAAAACAAAGTTTGGAATCTAATATCTCGTCGGTATAACAAGTCAGTCATTAGAACTCGTTAAGTGCTTTGAAACAAACTCGACGAAAATGGTAAGGTGGTAAGTGATAAGTGTAAATCCCATCGTGTTTTAGGGCATAGTTTGATATGTATTTAACCGTTAATTCAATCATTTAGTATGTACTTAGGCTAAAATTGTGTTTGTTTGTTATGTTTTAAGTGTTAGTACAAGCTTTTGAGCTTAAATATTATATTTTTGAGGTACTTTGATATGTTTGTTAGTGTTTTAGGGTTAATATCGAGGTACGGAGGAGTTTTGGAGACATTAGGGCCGAAACAACAGCCCACGATCGTGACATAAGCTCAAGGAATGACTAGAATGTGAGCCACGATCGTGGCCTGTGTTGGGCAGACCCACAAACACTCTATTTTGAGGAATTTTTTAGATATTTCAGATCCCGAAAAACCCTAGAGTTATCTAAAACACAAAGAAGAATAAAAAGAAGAGAGGGAGTTAGAGAAAAGTGGGCTTTGTGGCAGCCCATTGAAACCCTAGGTGAGGACATCGAGAGAGAGAAAGAGAAGAAGGAAGAGGAAGATGAAGCTGACTCAAAGTGAATCCTGGATCAGGAGATTTTCTGACGTTGCTGTCATCCATTGCCTATTCCAATTGTATTTCCTTTTCATTTCGATTTTATTGATGTATAGAATTGAGATGGATAGCATGATGATAGGATTTGGGGTATTGATGATGTTCTAGTCTTTCCTTCGAGATTTTATTTTGATCCAATGATAATATAGTTGATTGTGTTATTTGGATGAATGTCATGATTTAATTACGTTATTGCATAATTTGATAATAAACTGAGAGGGTGAATCAAATAAAAAATGATTAAATCGGATTAATGAGGGTTTGGCGATTTAATAGAAACTGTAATAAATCATATTGGAAATTGTGCGGAGAGAGATCTCATGTGAGTTTCCAATATTTTATTAAAGTGCTTCATATCTAATTAGGTTTTTGGATAATTTATGAATTGAGAGATTGCAAATCTCATAATTATAATTTAGGATTTAATAGTTATAACTTGAGAGAGAGTAATCAATCCTAGGACAGTCTAAAACTGACCTCTTATTGACACACAATCGACTAGCTTAGCATTAATGATAAGTAAAATCCCCTTTCTCATAAATTGGTAAAATCCTTAAGTTGATTTCTATTGCGATTGCATATTGCTCAGTTGTTAATTCCTTTATGTTTAATTTTTGACTTAAGTGGTTGAATTCAATTCTCGTGATTATGTTCCATGCATTGCTTATTTTGAGTTTCATATATTGTTGGCCTTAGATTTTGGGATTAGATTAGTTTCCCTCTTCGTTGTATCGACAACTCGTATACTGCAATCGCGATCCGTGCGCTTGCAGTATTTGAGGGCTTATAAATTTTAAAGCTCGAATGACACAATAAAGTTTTTGGCTCCGTTACCTGGAAGGTGTAGTATTAGTTTAATTCTTGCTGTGTAGAATTAGTTTAATTCTTGTAGTATAAGGAATTTCACTATCTTTTGTAATCATGGTACCCTATCATAAGAAAAAAACGGAAAAAAAATGTAGGAAGTTTGGGTGAAAAGTAAAGAACACATTGATTTGGGCATCACAAAGCAACAATGAAGAATCCATAAAATTAGATATCAAGAAGAGATAAAAAGAATGATCATAGAGGATATAAATTATAGGGAGCAAAGGACTCTTGCGGATTTTAATGAGCCTTAATTTAGTTAAAGAAATCATTATCCTTATATGAACACGTACATTTTGGGGTGACAGAACCACTCAGATTTCTATTGGTCTAACAATATGAGTACTCATATCGGATATCAATACCTATTAGGATTTCAACAAGATGATTCCAATTGATGGGATTCCAAATTGGACAAAATCATAGTTAAGCTAATAGACATGGAAGAGACCCAGAAGAGACTGGAAGAGTAATTTGATCAAGTAACGAAAAATTATGCCTCTTCTATTCACGACTTGGAGATTCAAATGAAACAATTTTCCCGTGAATTTTGTAAGAGATGTGTGGAAGACTCTCTGAGCATTATGGAATTACATCAACGAGAGCAATATGAGGCTATCACACTTAAGAATGGGGAAGAGCTAGAAGAACTAGTGGGAAACCAAGTTGAACACCATTTTGTAGAAGATCAAGAGACAAGCAAAGAGGATGAAGAAAAGAATGCCAATCTTCCCTATTATCCACCAGTTCTTGATATACCATGCTTGAACATCGAAAAAACTTGGGTAGATGTATATAAAGAGAACCTCATCATTCGGATTAGTGATGACCAAGTGACATTCAACATGAATGATGTATTAAAGAATCCAGAG